>BMAV01024204.1:746949-777516 GCA_019973955.1 Trichonephila inaurata madagascariensis
CATCTCCTCTATAACTGTATCTGTAAACAATCTTGGATGGGTTGTGCGGTCCTTTCACCAGATGAGCAGATGCACGAATCTGTTTCCAGTGTGGCACATCTATGAAGAGTGTCAAGTTATTGTTGTCAAGAACTAAAATAATATTAATGTTTCAATTGCCTAAAATTATTCTGGTGTTTTCATGCATTAATTTTTATGGCGCATTTATAGCGCATCATATCTTTATACAGTTTACTCACTTGCTTTTTCCACCCTCTCAATATTCTAGAAATTCTGAAATATGCAATAAATACCTGTTCCCTGGACCCCATTTCCTAACAAGAATTAAATTCTTTAAAAAAAAAGACCGCGATAAATTTGCACATCACTAGCTTATAATTTTCTCCTTTCATTTAGTTAAATCTTATGCGCATTCAGCTGCTTTCTGTTTAATTATAATCTAAAAATTAGGAGTACTTAAAAAAACATAGTCTGTCAGCTTAAATTAACGTAAAATCTGGCGTATAACGTGCACTTTTAACACAAAAAATAAGAGTGATATTTAAGGGTGCGCGTTATACCCCGGGTATAAAAATGATAGCTTTAAAAACAAAACAAAAAGATGAGCATAGAAAAATTAGACTTCTACATAAATCGAAATACTGTTTCTTTAAAAGAAATGGCATTCCTTATGAACTTATTGTAGTTCTAGAAATATACTATTTTTTTTTCTAAAGCTTGGAATAATATCTCGAATAAACGACTTCAAAACAGAAGAGCATTGCTGCACGTACATTTCAGGTTTCTTCATAAAAAAGGGGGCGCGAGTTATACGGCGAATATACCGAAAAACTAAATATTGTAGCTTGAAAGTATAGGTGCGCGTTATAAAGCGGTGCGTGTTATACGTCGGATTTTACGGTATATGCATTGAATTCTGCCGATAATCTTCTATTTTTTATTATAAAATACATTAACTTTTTAATAGCTCCTATCTGGAAGGCAAATCCTTCATCTATTCAATAACAGAAATTGAAAATCATAGGAAGATGCAAGATATTAAAAAAAACGGGAAAATGTTGCGATTAGAAAAAAGAAACGGTGCACTGATTGTTAAAATTAAGCAGCAACCATTGAAAGCAAATATGAATTAAGTATTGAAATGTAAAAGAACCAGCAAGCGTGTAATTACGAAATAAAAATAGGATTTTTAAATAAAGCGTGCAAACTATAAAATACACGCTATCCGAGATGGCGAATTTTTTCCCCCTTTTATTTCCCCATCCCTCCGAAAAAAAAAAGGAAGGAACAAAATATTTATGTGATGCATATCATCTACTCTCATGAGCACGCAACAATGTTACACGCGCTTAAAGGTGGGTTAATTCATTCTAATAAAAATTTATGCTCCATATATATATATATATTAAAAAAAACAATTATCCGTAACATTATTTTCTTTATTGATATTCGAGTTCTACATTCAACTCTTTCAATCGGTTTGGCTTTAAATTCGAATGAAATAGCTTCGATTTCTTACCCCTCCCCCTTTCCCTTCCGAACGGATCTTCCACCATCCTTTCCGAGGAAGAGGAGGAGAGGATGGAGAGGAAGGCGCGCGTGTGCACCTGTCCGCGAGGATCCGGGTGGAGGAGGGGGGCAGGTGCATTTCCAGGGGGGATGACCTTGAATCCCCGTCCCCATGGGAACCGAGATGAGGTGAGCGGCCTTGGCACCCGGAAACAATTAACCCGAGCATTTTATTTTGCCCGGGCTGGGGAAGGTATTTGTTGTGGTTCGATTTATTTTACCTCCTCATCCACTCACTCTCTGCAATTGCGTTAATGAAAGGAAAACGGAGTTACTTGACCCGAAAGTATTCAGACCGAATAATTCGTTCGTTTGAGGATACTGTACAAGTATATGGAAGATGGATGTCCTTTATTTTAGAGCCTTCCGCGCTTTCTTTTTAAATTGTCAAAAGAATCTTAATTCCTACGATATATTTAAGAATTATGCGAACGCACAATTCGTTTTTTTTTATGTCTTGAATGTATATCCATCTATATTAATTTTTTACGAAGAATAGGATTTGTGTTAAGTTAACTTGAACTGCTCAAAATTTGAGCACAGATCTCTATTCAAATCCAGCACAAAAGGCAATACAAATATACAGGGAAATCCTTAAAACATTCCTGAGAAGAAAGATTTTTTAAAAAAGGTTATGAAGTGTGGGTTAGTGAAGGTATGAAGTGTGTGTCTTTTAATGTAAAAAGAGATTCTGCAATGAAATGTAAAAGTTATTTAAAAAAAACGCTGTGCTTGATCATAGAAGTAGCTTGATATAGAACCAATTGCATTTGTCGTATTTGTCGTGTTTGTTTCTTGTAATGAAATGATTTATACTGCCTATTTCCTTTCAACGATGAAATATGCTTCGTCCTTTTGAACAATCAGGTTTTTTTAATCCATGTCACAATAGAAGTGAAACTGAGGAGATGTGAGCTTGAAGGCTACCAAATGCCGACAGTTGTCTGGCACTTGTTTAAAAATGTACCTAGTACGATTCTTTTTTTGATCCTATCTTTAATTTGCGATGGAGTTTAACTTAACACAAAGCGTTCCTACTTTTAGACAGCAATGTACCGACGCATGAGAATGACTGAAAGATAAAGTAGAATTTTTAAAATTGACTTAAAAAAATTATATTCAGGCATTTAAAAATTTAATAAAAGTTTAATGGGGTTTCAAACTGACACTATGAAGGTCGAAGATCAAAAAGACTCGCTTGAAAAAGTAAAACGTGAAAATTTTTTTAAGAAAAATGAATGAACAAACACTCGATGAGGAAAGAACAACTTTTTTTTTAATGGAATATTTTAACAGTAAGCGGATCCAATCAGTTTGGAAAAAGCTTAAACAATTCCAAGCGCAGAAATTTAAATACAGAGTTTATTGAATTTTTAAAACTAATTTTAAAAAAAATTATTTTATTGAGGCATTTCTAATACGCCTTAAAATTTTTGAGGAAATTTATAATAAGTAAAAATATCTTTAAGATATTTTTTAAAAAATGCCGATTCAAAATGTAAAATAGTGCACCCTTATTTTTTCCACCTGTCTGACCATGTTAGATCGAAGCTCACGAAATTCATCATAGCAAACGGCTGGATAGTACGTCTGTCGTTATCCGTAGCTTTGAGCACCATGCAGGAGACAGTACGATTTGGCTCGTTTCCATCCCAATTTTGAAGTAGTGGTCAGGGGCCTCCCACCTTTCTTCCCCTTCCACCAAAACCTCATGAGAAGACTAGCGGCTCGACGGCTATTTAGAGTACCCTCATGCCGCGAAGGCACTATACATTTATAAACATCCAAGCCTTCTGCCGAATTCGAACCCAGGCTCTACGGTACAGCAGTCAGCGTAGCTAACCACTGTAAATACTGTAAATTCACGAAGACAAAAAGAATTTGAAATAAATGTCTCCTTATCTCACCAGAATTTCAAAAAAAAATTTATTTTAAATAAAAATACTTTGTACGCGTGGCAGCAAAAGATATAACTCATTGCCGTGTCTTTAAATTCCCAATTACTAATTTAATTTTCTGATTCTTTGAACATCGAAATTGACTCCTCTTTAGTCGTAAATTGCTTCGTTTGGCAACTTTTTTCATTTTCAGTTATACATTATAATTGAAAATAAACCTGAACCCCCCAAATGAAATAAAGGGAATTATTTACTGTTTGTTTAAAAATAAGTAGTAAATAAGTGAACCCTTAAGTCTTTTTGTTCTACATATTATTTGTGGCCACGATCATGGTCATAATCTCGTGGCTGATGAGTCGTGACCTCTAGTCCTGATGCCATTGAAGACCTGCCTTCTGTGTAAAGGGGCTGAGGCACGTTAAATCCATTGTTGCTCAAAGTCCTGTCGTTGGCGTCAAATAGAAGTTTGGAGCGTAAGATGCCAGTTCAGGTATTGTCCTCATCACCATTATGAGGTCAGTAGTCAATAAATTTTGAGCTGTCAAATTAAATCGAAAAATTGTTTATTCCTTTGATTAAAGTTTTAAGGTATCCGACTACGTTAGGAACCGTGATTTTAAAAAAGCGCATAAATAGATAATTTTCATGATATTTAGTGTCACTCAGGTTAGAATACATACATAAAATTGTTCTAAGGACATTTTGACAAAAAAAAACTTTTAAATACTATTTTCTTGCAAAAAATTAACTTAGAATAATCTTTTTTCAAAATGTTCTCCTTTTGTGAAAAATGCTTCTATTATAATAATATTTTACCTGTATATAGCTCAGACTTTTCTACAGAGGCTGAACTAGAATTTTTGAAAAATTCATATTATTTTCAGAGTTACCACCAATTGAAATATATATATATAATTATTGGCGTTTTTTCCTTAAAATTGCTCCCCTCTGTTGTCGTAAAATATGGATAAACCGACTTCTAAGTAATATATTTCAAAAATTCTAGTTGAGCCTCTGTACAGAGGTCTGAGCAATATACAGGCAAAATATTATTATAATAGAAGCATTTTTCACAAAAGGAGAACATTTTGAAAAAAGATTATTCTAAGTTAATTTTTTGACAAAATATTGTATTTAAATAAATTCTTTTTGTCAAAATGGCCTTAAAACAATTTTATACATGTATGCTAATCTAAGTGGCACTATATATCATAAAAACTATCCATTTATGCGCCTTTGCAAAATCACGATTCCGAACGTTGTCGGATACCTTAAACGGGAAAAAGAAAAAATGTTATGAACGCAAGTAGTTTGCCTATGGAAGTGGCATTTGCATACTCAATGATGTGCTGTTAAAATTTTTAAGCGATTAATATCGCGTTTTGAACATATATTTCCAAACTTCATAAGAAATATTTAAATAGGCGAAAAAAGAGGGAGAGAAAATGAATTATTTCATGCTGAGATAGCTCTTTTTCATTTCCAAACAGAATAAACGGAGATGTAGTTTTAAAAAAAAAGACTGTACGATATCGAATATTATCTTTGAACACAGTTTTGTTGTCCACATATACAGAAAGTCGTTTATACTTTACGGAAACGATTTTGTCATTCATTTCCTCGCTTACATTTTGAGATAAAACTTTGTCAACTTCAGAATAATTGTCTGCTAAGGTTTTCTTTTGATCGGAATGTAAAATAAAAGATTTATTTTAAAAATGGCTCCTATAAAAGTAATATATTGCTCGAAAGTTACGTAACTACGCTTTCCGAAAAGAAATATTCATATCAACAAATTAAAAAGTGGTGTAAAAATCTCAGTTATTGCATTTTAATCAAAGGTATTTATAATATATTAAATTTTAAAGGGAAAAAAGAGTAGCTGAGAGTAAAAATGAAAACATGACCACGAAACTTTATCCTAAGACTGTTCAAACTCAGGCAGCTATCAAGAAAGTGAAGTCTCTGATCGATAAATAAAACCCGCCGACTCAAAGATTCATCGCATCGAAACCAGGAATGTCTTCCGGAACTGCAATGAAAATCATTCATAAGGATTTATAGTTCAAACAAATGTTTAAGCTTGAAGTTCGTCTCCTTTTTTAAAACATATTGCTGAAAAAAAAATCGTAGAAAGTTATGAAAAAAAAACACCTAGCTGTTGAAAAATGGAGATTTGTGGTAATACTCCATGAGATATAAGCATATTTAAGTGACTGTAGTAAAAGGAGATCCATTTTCTATTGCACAACTGACGGGAATGACGGTATGAAATGGCTTCGTCAGTGTATAGTAAAGTTCTGAAAGGGGTTCATGATTGTTGCGGGGTTTTCTAACAACGGCAAATTAGAATCAAAAAAGTCTGATGCAAAACCAAAATTAATTTTCTCTACTATCTGCCGAATATTTTGAAACCAATTTTTGAAGGAGAAATTCCAACTTTATATGGAAAGGGCATTGAGATAAAGTTGATCTTCGTATGGACAAAGCCTCTGGTAGCATGTCTAAGTCAACTGACGCTTATTTAGCAAAGAAAGAATCAGAAACCGGAATAAAGTGTATTCCATTTGAGAAAATACATGTAAAAATCACCCTACACTTCTGCAATGGACTTTTGTTCTTTCGGTTTATTAAAACGAGCCTCAATAAAATGACATTCAAAAACACTGATCTGACTTCGAAAAACGGTTCAAGTGAAATGGAATAAAATTTGCATGACAGTACTAAGAAAAAGTTTACTTTCATGAAAAATTTGAGCTAGAGCTATTATCCAATTCATGGCTATCAGATACAAGAAAATTCTCACAAAAAATACGGTATTTATTGATAAAAATTAACTATATATCAAAATCTTTTCTATAAAGTAGGAACGACCTTCTGTATAGGTAATATGATTCATTTGAAGAATAGAAAAGTTTCTCTCTCTTTGTTCTAATATAAACAGGTATTCACTTAAAATTTATTCAGTTTATCAATATCACCTCTTCCTCAAAAAGTAGGAAAGTTTTTCATCTGGTTGCTAAATGTGCAACGACTCATTTTGATGAGGTTTAGGCTGAAATCTTTCTTGTGTTTTCATTTCTTAATTATATTTTCTCTTTTATTCTTAGTGTAATAACAAGAACCAACTATTTTTGAATGTAGAGCAATTATTTTCTAAGGAAGAAAAATGAAGCTTGATCTTCTCATTCTTTGTATGCATACTTTTCCATGCAACTTTACAGTCGAGTAGATAGATTGTTTATTAATGTCGAGATCCGAAGCAACACGAGAGAGCTAATGGGTGTTGAAAGACAGCGGTCACTCTGAGTAGGGTTTTTTTCACGGGTGCCCGGGACATCATAAGATTTCTGTACTTTTTCTATTCCCGGGAATTATACTTCGTTCTCAGGATTTCCCGGGAATCACGCCGGGAACAAAACACGCTGGAATAGTTTGTTGGTAATGCTTGAAAGATTTTTAGAAATAAAGTTAGCAATTTTAAAAGCATTAATTGACATTAAAGAAAAACACAAACGATGGCCAATGTAGAGTTTGAAACTGTGACTACAATTGTAGCGGGCTTAAAGCCAGTAAAAATTAGCCTAGTAAAATTATGCATTCGAAATGCAACTTTGATAACTGCAGAAAGTGTATTTTCTTCCGTTATGGAGAATTGAACGAACAAAATCAGAATTTGCGAAAAATACGAAATATTCTCTAATCCAAAGAATTAATGAGAGACGCACCATTAATTTAATAGGATTAATTCGATACCTAAATTTTGGGAGAAAATAAGAAGCAGCTGTAGCTATTGTTGATATTTCGCGATTGTCTGGTAAAAATTGTTTGGATAGGCAAGCCCAAATGATAGTGACAAGGCTTTTCTGTGTAGAAGAGGAATCAATGTCCAACTCTTCACATTCAGAAGAGAGCATGGAGATTTTGAAAGAAAAACCACTGACGTTGGACAAAAAATTAGAGAAAGCAATGTACTCTAAAACAAAGTTTTATATTGCTCAACCAAGAAAAGTACTAGTTTCAACAAGAAATGCAGTTTCTCGACTCGACTGAAAATCCATCACCAAACTATGTGAGGCTTTAAAAACAATTCCTCCAACACGTCAGTTGAAGTCGAGAGAGCATTTTCTGCAGCCGGGTTGTTCGTCACAAGGCTTAGAACTAGGCTGAGTGATAAAAGTATAAATTGCTTATCCTTTCTGAAATCCTATTTCAAAAATTAATTATCAATTTATTATACATTTTTTGTATTTCTTAGCTCATTATATAAATAAGTATTAATTTTGGAATTTATATGTATCCTTATTTTACACAATTATTATTGATTTTATTTAAAAATAACTTGTTTTTAAATTTTTTGAAATTTTGATGTATTTCTGGGAATTCCGGGAACGACAATTACATTCCCGGGATTTTCCGGGAAATCAGAAACCCTAATTCTGAGCCTGTAGCTATGATTGTGGGTATATGTAAACAGAGGTGGCCAACCCGCGGCCCGCCTTGAATAATTTTGTGGCCCGCGAGATTCTTTACAACTTTAAAAAATACGATTATTTTGTGCAATATTTTTGTCTTTAGTGTAGTGCTTTGTAACAAATAAATCCCGTAATTGTTTTTATTTTATCACGTTGCTTTTGTTTTTATAGATACTTAGAAGTGGCAGTATTGTACGGTAGCGATGCCCCACAGCATCACGCTTGATTCCTGTAACTTTTTTCAACTTACACCTGTGAATCTTTTTTTTCGAAAACGAAATTTATCAAACATAAATCGCGAACGAACTTATAGGACGAAAACCTGCAACATCATTTGCGATGTGCAAATATACGTAGAGTTAGATCGACTTGCAAAAACTAAGTGAAAGAATGAGAAACAAATATTTCATTATTTACATAAATTAAACCTTATTTGACCATTGCATGATAATTATTTTTTATCTATGTCTGTATACATGAAAAATAATAAAAGACAATAATAATAATTTATTCTGTTTTAAATTTTCACTTTAATAAATGCCTAAATCTAATATAAAGATATATATTTTTATATGATGCTCGATTGTAATGTTTTTTCGAAGTGACTCGCAAGGTCATTTGGGTTGACCACACCTGATATAGAAGGCGCTTGTGAGACTTTTGTGTGTGTATGTGCGTGTGTGTGTGCCCTGTCTTAGAAGATTCTTTTAGTTATTTCTTAATTCTAAGGACCGTGTAGGCTATCGTACGAGATTTCCCTCTCGAAACTAATTTTTTTCAAAGTTTTATTGAAAGCTTAAAACTTCGTTCTTTTTATAGTAAGAGCACGAAATTTAGATGAGTTTTATTACTTTTAGCATGGGAAAACTAAGGAAGGTTAAAGGCTCTGTATACACACAAGTTTATTTGGTGTGTATTTTACTTGTTTTTTAATTAATTTGCGCACGGGACTTTATAATATATTACTACAAAAAGAATACTATGAAGGCTATCTCCACTAATATATTAGTAAGAATCCTGCCCTGATTGTTACGTTCAATGATCACAGAAACGAATGAAAGAGTTATCTGTAACTTAGCAACTTCAAAGATTGTTGGATTTATTACTGCTGCATTTAAGGTAAAATGATTATCATATCTTAATTCTTCCAGGTAACTCGTCCTCAAAGACAGCCGAATGGGCTAATCTGCGACCCATGTAGAGAAATGTGTAGGAAAAACAGCTCTGTCTGGTTATCTGTAATATCTTTCTGGGGCACGGAAAGTGGCAGGAATTGGCATGGAGGAAGCAGAACTTTATTGTTATTATCCGAAGGCGAAACAGTGCGCGCTCCATCCTAACTGATCATAAGCATAATGAATCGTTGCCATAATTAGCACTAAGTGTGATAAGAAACTGGGGATGATCGTCGTTAGTGTCTTGGTCGACTGCCCCCTATCTCCTCCGACCACCCACATCGAGTTTAGAAACATTTGGCGGGTCAACCCCCAGTTTTTACGACATTTCCGTCGGCTCGACCGCAAAAAGATCATAACTTTTGCCTTAAGAAGATATAATCCGGCTGTTAAGGGTGTCGATAAAAATTCGGTTGTTTTGAGGGTTGGTTGCCTCTTTCTTCTATTTTTACTTCTATGTTTCTCTAACAGGTGGAAAGTTCAGTGTTTTTTCTTTTCTTTCTTTTTTGTGTGTAGATGAGAATATGCGAGGAAGCTGTTCTTATTTTTTCTTTTGAGCTCAGAATGAAAAAGTTAATGTGCCTCAAATAAAAAGCCGTAATTTTCACAGTAAATTGAAAACTATATTCTGCCTTCTGATAGTTATATATATATATATATAACGGTGGAGGACCGTTAAGATCTAATTAAACACCGTTTGAAATCAGTCTTCACTCTGCTGTTGTTATAGTCTTCATATATATCTTTGCTGTCTTCTACTTCGTGAGAGTCAACTGTTTTCAAGGATAAATTCCTCACGCAGTATAAATTGCAGAAACTATTGCAATGTGTACAGTTATCCATGGATAAACTATATTCTCCCATAGAAGTTCATTTTATTTCACGTAGTATTGTTCATTAGCATTACATAAGATGTCAATGGGATTTGGCATCAAAAACAAAAACAAAAAATACTTAAAAACTGGAGAACAATACTTAATATATTCACCAAGCTGTTTTTATACACTTTGCTCAGTTACTTCAAGATATAGTTTGGAATGTGTGTGCATCAAAAAATCATCCATTTTGTAAAGTGTTCAGGAAAAAAATCGTATTTTTTAAGAATATGAAAAAAAAAAAAACTGTTTTTAAAATTTAATAATACTTTAGCACAAACTCACTGAGTTTATTCAATATTAATACCGCTTCAACTTAGTTTATAGTTTAATTACTGTAAAGCTGCTTCTCCTGAAAAAAAGAGAAACCTGGCATAATTAAATTCCAAAAAGTAGTAAAAAAATGTTAAATCTAATACACTAACGTACAAAACCTAAGCAACTTTCAGATTATGCCCTAATTCCGAAAAAAAATCAACCCACTGACATGAAATTCCCACTACAAAGGCACAATGTTGAACTTCAAGGTTGTTAAAAGCGTCGCCGAAAAATAAATTATACGCATATATTATGAAACAATGCAGAAAAGGCTTGATTGACAGAACGCCGTTAGCAAAAATCATCGTCTGACCTTGTGGAAGGAACACGAAAAAAAAAGTCCCTTAGTAAGGGATATGATCTCCCCTAACTGCAATGACACCATCTTTTCATCCTCAATACCAGATTATCTAACACTTTTTGAAGTGGGAGTTCAAGAAGCATCTGTTTCAGCTGTCTGGTGTTCTACGGAGGATAAGATCTTGCTGCTAGATATCTCCCCAAAGTTTCCCACACATATTCGATGGGATTTAAATGAGAGGAGAACGCTGGACAATCCCTTCTGCATATATCTTCACTTTCTAGAAGCTCCTCAATAACAGAGGTCCTGTATAAACAGCATCATAAGGAGGATAATTTTATTGCAATATTGATCTACAGTAAATGAGCCACTCTCGAAAATATGGAGCTCTGTTCGTCTATTCAACATAACGACTTTCCCCACACCCTCCGACTATCCCTTTTTTTGATATTATTGGGATACCAGCTGGTCGTTGCTCAGACTGAAACGACTCTCAAAAACAAACCTGAATCCATTCATGAGATGTTCAATCTTACGCTGTAATAAGCGATGTTGCCGATGGATTGCTGTTAATGGTATACAGCATTCATGATGACGGTCGTATAGGCACCCTTTTTGCAAGTGTCCAGCTACAGTACACTGCTATACCGGTTATCCGGTTGCCATCAGCAGCTGCTAAGTAATGTTGCCCGATATCTGGTTCCCTATAAATTGCCTTCAGAATGACGTACTGATCATCACTTACCGTTGTGTTCCACGATCGAGCAACACCAGCCTTTTCTTACAGCTGTACCTGTCATTTTAAAGGTTTTCTCCAAGCTCTTGAAACTACACTTTTGCTAATTACAAACTCTTGCGCAACACTCGTCAAGCTACATCCCTATTCGAGCTCACCGATCCAACTCCAGATTCGAGTTTACCACTTATGAAAGCATCCTGGTGGTTTCTTGTAGTCATTGTGAAAACAAGATTTCACTTTCATGTGCAGAAAACGTTTAAAAATGCGTTCTTCCTCCTTTTTAAATTTCCTTAGCAATGAGCGCGCGCATTCCGCTCGTTTGGGTGCCGTGACGTCACCTCTGACATTTTAATGTTGATGTTGGCTTATGCATTGCTTTTCTGTTGAGCTTCCTTTTCATTGTTCTGGTGACAAAAAGCCCTGCTCAATAATTTCATATCTCTATGTTGAAAAATTATTTCCCTTAAGTTATGCATGCTAGTAAAATTACTGCAATAAAAAATATGAAAAACTAGAATATAAATTGCTTTTTGTGAAACTATTTGTGATAGTAGAGAAGTATATATTGTTACTAATTTTGTGTAATGAATGCTTAAAACAGTGTAAATAGTTTGTTGATGGATATTTAATATATTAATATTATTTTCTGTCTCATTTATTTTATGATAAAAATTGTAATATTCGTAAGCAACGTCGTTCCTTACATTATAATGGCGAAATATTGACGATACAGCCAAGTTGGCATCCTTTTTGGTGACTTGGCTATCATATAAACTGCTTCTGGAATTTATTGGAGAAATCTATTAACTTCACCCTCTATGACGTAAGCGGATCTTTTAAGAAAGAGCTAGAATGTAGCCAGGCATTTAATAAATATCAGTCGCTCGCTGAAACTCCATCAGTATTATTTTAACTGTTAAGAGTTCACTAGCGAATAGTTACTTACGAATAAACTTTACTTACTTGTACTTTTAGACACTAAAGCATATGGCTTAGCACTGTAGAAGGTGTAGAAACCTTCTGGGGTTTTTTAAGCGAATTTTAGTGCTGTATTCTGCATTTTAAGGAGTGTTTTCCCACAATAAATTCTCATCACTTTAAAAAAAACTGTTTTGTTATTTGAGACTGATAGCATAAAATCCCCGATCTAAGTACAATAGGAATATAAAGGTCCGTACTCTGTCTGAAAAATAAATCTTCTACATAGAAAGCCCCTTTGTTTATAAATTTTAAAAATCTCCGTAATGTTGTTATGGATTTCTGTTCAGTGATATCAATACTAAAAATAAAAAGACATTGGAAATGAATGAAAAATTAATTTATTTTTGTACATAAGCTTCGCTCACATCTGCATAATACTATAAAACATTCACAAAAATAGGCTAATTTACAAGGTCATGTGATATTCTCTCGTGCGCGGCTTAAATACACACTACTTACTTACGGACACAAAAAAACAATACTTTCGTAATTTGTATGCGCAATCCCAGCACCAACCGGTTTATAGCACCAGTACGTACCTCAGGACCGACCCGTAAAGCACTCTTCAACACACTTCACTTCAACTTCGTGGAAAAATTGAATTTTCAAAATTTCAATGAAATGTGAAATATAAATTCTCACATGGGACGCTAGTCACAGGGATTCACATTAGTGTGTAGCTACTATCACTGCCAAAAGGTAAAAATCAAGTTACAATTTATATTCTAATTTCTATAGGTCTTGATTTATATTTACGTAGCAAGATGAATTTTCAATGACATTCCGTGAAGATAACTATGTGACATTATGAGACTGATAGGAACAGACATAATTCGTCATCCATAATTTGTGAAAAATTCCCAAATAAAAATTAGAAAGGAGAATACATTATATTATACTACAAAAATAGTCAAATATATACGTTTCGGAAATTGTGAGAATTTAGAATTTAATCATTAGTTAGTTTCTTAAATGACAATTACATAAAATCGTTTTACCTTGATCTATCTTCTTATATTATCATGTGAGAAAATTAAAGGCTTTTTTTACTCGTAATTGGAAGTTGTAAATTTTTTACTTGGTCTGAGAGGATTAATAAATTATCTTTTAATTGATTTTAAAATTCTTTGTACATTTATGATTATTTTTCGGTGTGGAAACTTGAATGAATCATGCAAATTACTAAAAAGTCAATGAGTTCTCAACTTGCACATGAAGCGAGTTTTACTATAAGTTTTTAGCAATCGCTCATTTTGGGGTTTAATTTTTTTTTCTTTTTTGTTAATTGAGAATATATATCAGAAAAGTATTACGGATAGAGAATTTTAAAATTTAATTCCATTACTTTTTACAGAATGCGAAGTTATCTTGAAAAGGCAGACATCTAAAATCCTTCTTGCATTTAATATTCTTAGGTGAGCAAATGCAGTGAATAATTTATTTTTCTTGGAAATTTTTAAGCAAAAAATGTAATAAAGGAACCGGTTGATGATTAGGATGCAAAATAACTTCAATAATGAAACCGGAACTATATTTTTAACAAAGATAAAAGTCCTCTTAAGTGGTCTTTTTTAGAATTATGTTTGCTTCTGAAACGCACTCCTTGAAAATCTCACTCCATGTCAACCTTTGGTACATTCCATTTCAGTTGAAACACTTGCTTTCAAAAAAATGAAAAAAAAAGTTCTACTTTTATATCTAAAACCTAAGCTATTTCCTAGACGAACTGTTTATAAGAGTGTATGCAAAGGAACAGTTTCTTGGTAAATATGAAGTTATGCATTGGTGTAGACAAGATTCATCATTACATTTCTTGATTCTGTCTTGCGAAGAATCTTTCAGAAGGCCACTGTGCGATGCCAACCAATTAATGTCTAGTAATGATGGCAGATGACGCCTTAGTGCGAGGTGGTTGGGTCGCATCTCTCTCGCTTGGGCTGAGGAGACGTTGAGGTAGGAGCCTGGGGGAGAATCTCAGGAACTGGGTACGTACGCTCTCTTGGAATGTCTGACAATATGTCATACCATGAATTCGAATCCCTCCGTGAGAGGGGAGATGCTCAGGAACCGATCTATAGAAAAAAGAATGGAGCTATTAAACGATATCAAATATTTAAAACAGAAGAAACAAAGGAATTTATTTATAAAAGTAAAGTAAAAGTCCCCCCCCCCACACACAAAACAAGAGAGTACTGTTTGCTCTTCTTTAAAAAAAGGTAAAAATGGAACAATGTCTGAAACGGATAATAAAACCATCTTCAAACATTCTTCTCGTGAGAAAAATATTTCAACAATTAAATATATTTTTTAGAAATAGAAAATTGATTTTTGACGATACAATTTCAATAAATTTTTACCAACAGTGCTAGATAAACTTAACACTTAACAAGATAGTCTTGAGTCATTTTATTTCACTCATAAAAACGTCTACGTTTGGAGACATGTTTTCTAAGATACCATGCTGTTAGTGATATTTTATGTTACTGTTTTTGGTGTTTATGGCTTAAATTAATGAAAAACACCAATCAGGAAATTATATGCCAATTTAAATTTATTAAGATGAGGATTTTTTAGGAAAAATTTGATGAAAATTATTCCGAATTTCAAAACACTCTATAATGAATTCAGAGCCATATATTTAAATTATTTTTAACACAGTTATAAAGGTAATGAACTAAAATCTAAAATATTTAAATTTACTAAAAAGTAACAGCTCATTAAACATTTTAACATTTTCTTATAGAAAATTTATAAAATCCATGGTGTTCGTAACTATAAACTGTTAAAAGTTTTTTTTTTTTTAATAAAAAAACTATTGATGCTATAGCAACACCCTTACTTCATTGCTTTTATTATACTTTAAATAAAACATGCGTACAAAATATGAAAGAAATACATTGATAAGTTTTCGGGACATCAGGTTTTAAATAACATAACTTTGACAAAAAAAAATACAATCATCATAAAAGTTTTGATTCTTATTTTACTAAAATAATACTAATATCAGATATTTAAAATTCAACACTTTTACTGCGTAGACCTTCCTCTTTCTTTATATTATTAATTTTTTTTTTATTTCTGGCTACTTGACTTTTTTTTTCTCCTACGCAAAATGGAAAGGATAAAAAAAATTTTTAATTTCATTCCAGCATTGATTTAGAAACGTAGGCTTATCTTATTATATTTCGAGAAAGGGTAGTTCAATCGACCTACCATCAGCAATCTGAGCTCGCTCTGCTGTGCGGGGAAGGACTTGCACTTGGTCTGACTAGACAGGACCTGACACTGTTATGATGATTGTTATTGCCATACGCCTCTTGTTGAACTTCCATGCCGACGATGTGGTGGTTCTCTGAGGATAACCTTAGGACGTCATCCCTCCTAGGAATTTCATACCCCAAAAACCTAGCCCTGAAACTTTGCTCTTGTCCCAACTCCTGGTACATGGGTCCAGATTCTAGGAACTGTGTCTTGGTACAGTTTCCTTCACTGTATGGGAAGCATTCTCCTTGAATAGGACCTAGATGAGATTCGGAGCCACTCCAGAGTGTACCTTGTCGAATGTCTTTGTCCCATTTGGAGAATCGTCTTCTTGGATCAAATTCAACTAAAGGATAAGTGTTTCCATATCGGACATAAGGAATCTCGAGTCTGTTCGCAGGAGATGAACAAAACATAGCACCACGACAAGCGCCGTCGTCCTGTCTCCTGATGTATTCTTCTGTACAACTGTCCGAGAGAACCCTATTACTTTCTGACAAGACGGATGCTATGGGTAGGTAGGAAGGCGGCCTGTTGGCCAGGGAGATCATAGCGGACACTTCTTCTGTGTTAGTCGGCGTGATGGATTGCTCAACGTCGTCATCCACCTGCTTTTGACTTCTTAGGGACACCAGATGAGAGTAGGACACTGCAGCAAACACTTGCGTGTTGCCATAGTATGCTGAAGGGGGTACCACGACTTCTGCAGTGGCGGTGGGGTACCCACCAGTAGTCCGAGTTATTCCACCCCCTGTGGGGGAGGAAGGTGTTCCACGGGATGGAGATTTATGAGGACTGTTGGGCGTTGGAGATGCTGGTCTCTTTACAGAAGCAGGCCACCGAGCCGTCTCGGTTTCAGATGGTAAACTGGTATAGGGTACACCACCGTACTGGAGTACTGTAGGAGGTGGAGGGGGCTGCGTCGAGCTTCCATTCAGGGAGACAGGCGGATGGAGGTGGTAAGGTGAATGTGGTACTGCAGCTTCTGTCGGAGAGGGGTGGTAAGGCATCATTGCCGAGTAATAGGTGGGAAGACGGGACGGATGGGCTTCGTAGGTCAGGCCGTAATGCATTTTGGAATGTAGTGAGTAGTACTGATAAAGCCAACTGTTGGCTCGCATGACTGCTGCTTCTTTTTCACTGAAAAGAACATAAAAATGTCATATTTTCACTCATTGGTAAGAAAAAAAGTGTAGGATATGTTTACATTAGATTTTCTGACTCACCTGAGTATTTGATTGGTACAAACGATGACTGACTGCTGCGTTGTGTCGGTGCCATCTTTGATCTGAAGGACCACGTGTACCCACAACCAGCATCCAGAGCTATTTTGGAGACGGAGCAATATAATGCAAGATCGTTCTTGCTCTGATTGCGTGACTGGAAAAAAAACAATGCCGTTTAATTCATGATTTCAAGAAAACTTAGGTAAAAAATTTCGAATTATTCTATGTGGGATGTTTAAAAAAAAATTGAAATCTAATTTTAAATTTTTATATTTTTCTGTTTTAGTTAATCTGTCTTCGAGAAAGATATTAAATTATAATACAAATGTAAATAAAAAACAGTTCCTATTTATCATTAAAAATATTGAAATGTACAATCTAAGCGAAATCAAACGATGACATGATAATTTATTTAGTAAGTATTTAAAGCTATATCATCCAATTAAGACAAAATCAAATTTTATTTTCCGATCGAATCATCTAATTTGCATCGCAGGTGATGGTGAAGAGTTGGAGCTTTACTTACTTAGTCTGTGTTTCGATTGTGCCTCCCTGAGATGCTCCCAATGCACCAATTCGTACCAGGAGACCCCCTGAAGACTGGTTTTGGTGTATCCCAGATGGAATTCGCCTCTAAAACGAAAAAACAGATTTTTGATTTTGAGAAGATGTAGCATGAAATAATTAATAAATCTTTTAAAATGAAAGAATTTATAACGAATGATCTTA
Organism: Trichonephila inaurata madagascariensis; assembly: GCA_019973955.1. Taxonomy (NCBI): domain Eukaryota; kingdom Metazoa; phylum Arthropoda; class Arachnida; order Araneae; family Nephilidae; genus Trichonephila; species Trichonephila inaurata. The sequence goes on from BMAV01024204.1 coordinate 764,497, forward strand.
TTCATGAAATATAAAAATATTAAGCATTCTTTATACATTTAAGTTGGTATATTTCTAAAGCTTAAAAAGAGAGTACTATTTCTATATTTCAATAATTTTGTGTGCTGTTGATTCTTTACGTGATGTAAAATTGAGTATAAAATTTCGAGGAAGAAAATTAGGATTTGAGTAACTGATCCTTCTCAAGTATAAAAACAATAAAAATACATACATATTGTTTGAGGGTAATGCTACTTAACATAATTTAAATTGTAAAATGTTAAAAAAATATGTTAAAATACTCACTGCTGCAAGGTCATTAATTAATTATTGAACTGTGTACCAAATTTCAATTTATGGGAATAAAATATGATGTATAACTAATTGGAAAGCAATGTTATCATTCGAGTAACTCAAATTTAATAGGACAATGCTATTTTTATTTTTTAAATAAAATAAAATAGATTAATGCCATACATTTTTTTAACAAAAAATCTCTGTGGGGAAAAAAAGAAAAAACAAGAACATTGAAACTGCCTGAGATAATGGCATAATAATGTAACTTTTTTTCTCTCATGCAATAAATATATCTTATAAATTTTCTTATTTGTTTATATTTTTATGGGAAACAATAAGAATTTTTGTGTTAATTATATCTAATGAATTAATTGTCTGATTTATGATGAGTCATAAAAAGCTTGTCTTCCTCAATTTGAAACAGTATTATATTTTTGGAATGACTGCTTCCTGCTTTACATTTCCAAAACTATGTTCTCTCCTTACTAATTAATTTACATTTTCAATTCAATTCTAGAAATAATGAAAATTAAGTTTTAGCTAAACAACAATAGGTAGTACATAGAACAAAGATGCTGTGGCATTCTTCATAGGTAACATAGAAATCCGTATCATTTTCATAAACTGAAGAATAATAATGCAATTTTTTTTTTAATCGAGACAACTTTAAAAAAAGTTAAATATTTACTATCTTAAGACATATTCTTGAAGATAGTATATTTGGAGAAGTCATATTTACAAAAAGAATAAAGAAAGAAAAACGTTTCACATCACCTCCTGACTTCCAGTTGGATAACAGGAGTTTACTACAACCAACTAATTAACAAAAGAAAGTGAAACCCCAAATTACAATACGTTAATCAATACAGAACAACAAGAAAAGGAAAACACGAGGAATCTTGTGTTCTGATTCCGATGTTCGATGTCTGCTCCACCACAAGCTCCACCCTGAACCAATACCTCATCTTTTGATTATTCCGCCCACTTGTCGAAATGACGTCAGAGAGCGGCAAACGATTGGCACAAATGAACGAGAGCTTGGGGGAGGGGGGAGAGATAAGACGGTAATGTTTCAGAAGCAGGTGGAATGCAGGGCCGTGGGAACGCCGACGGCTGCCTTGACCCGTGGTCAGCTACGGCAGGTGGAGTACAGGTGGTCACTTCTGTTTCGGTTAGGCCGCCTTGCACAAGCATGCAGAGATGAGTCCGTTGCTGCTTCTGGTCACGATGGCTACCGAAGGAAGGATTTTTTTTCATTTCTGTCGTCTCTTGGCGCAGATCGTGCCACAAATAAGATTGTTTCTCCAGCGTCTATAGTGAACGATCCGATGCTAAAGGACAACCACTTGGAATTAATCATCTTTGTCTATGGGAGGTTTCGAGATTTATGGCCAGAAATGAATAGTATTTTTCTCATTTACAGGATAATTATTGTAAGGCTCACAATCATATTTGTAAATGATCACTGTAAATCGGTTTCGATTTACGTATTGATTTATTACAGATGAAAAAAAAAAAAATAGTTGTTGCATAATAAAACACTCTCCCTGTCTCTGGTATCCATAAATCCTTCCTTTGTTATTAACTGCACATACCAAGAAATTGGTTAATAAATATCTCCAAAAAGATCAAAATTTAGTCACTTTATATCTTGCGGAATATAGCGATTCAGTTTAACACATTACTTGATTTTCAGGATGTACAACTGATACGGCAAATAAAACGTGTGTGGGTAGTAAAATATTTCATTATTCTATAAATCATCTTCCCTCTCTTCTTTTCATATTTTTTTTGTTTCAAGTTAAATCAAAAAATTTTATTCTGTATAGTTAAAAATGCAAAGAATATGCTATTAGATCCAGAAAAGCAGTTAGCGTGTGCTCAAATCTTTATATCTTACCTATCGAAGTAATTTTTAGAAAATGCTCACACACACACATTTGCTTTAATCTAGGCAGATTAGTTAGTTAGTTTTAATAGCACAAGGGCTATATTTGGTCGAGTTGCACCGACACTCATCCATTTTTATAAAACGTGTATCTGTGGTCTAAGCTTTTGAAATGTAAGAAAGGGAAATGGATTAACAAAAAGGCATAGAGAAAGATCCAGCATTCCAGGACCCCAACGCTCGGTTTAGTCAGAGCTAGCGTGAAACACACACAGATAGGTTATCTATTAGATTCTCAGACTTTATAAGCTATCTAATTCTCAATCTCATATGGTAAATGGGCCCAGCTTTAGCTGATTATTCACGTTGCGGAAAGATTAGAAAAATCATTTTCAAAATTAATTTTTGCGAATCTATCCATTACGCAAAACAATTCAAATTGTTGAGACATGTTGTATTCTATGGGCATAAAATCAAAGCAAGCTTAAGATACAAGTGTACAAGTCATACCTGTGTATGACATTAGATTCAAAAAATCAAGCCTTACGGGAAAAAGTAAAATCTACGATCATTTTCTGAAATAAAACTGTAATTGCAGAGATTAGTAGCAGTTGATTTTTGCAAATAATCTCTTGAATTAGAATTTTTGGTTATGAAATAGATAAAATCCAAATCTAAGTCATACCTAGACGTTCCGTTTCGTATTTATGAAACTACGCTTACTTTCACTTGAAGAAAGCGGACAACTTCGATTTCATCGATTAGGATGCATAATCTCAAATTATTTTTTTTAGAGTATTGTGCCCGCTGGAAATAATTTTAAATGAGAATTATAAATATCTCATGCGAATGTTGTAAATCAAGTACTTATGTAGGGCTTATTACTCCGATCCATTTCTTCCAGTTTTATCTCCATGATGGATACTTACATTCTGTCGACGTGAAGGAACTTCATGTCCATGGAGTGGATGGTGGTGAAGACGGAGGTGCTCCCCTGAACGACACACTCCCTGGTCTCGGGCATGGCGACGGGGGTGCAAGTGGCCAGGAACACGGGTTCGTTGCGGCTGCACAGCGGCAGGAAACTCACGAAGTGGCCCTCAATCAGCACAACCTAGAGAAGAGCGTTTGCTTTTAGTGACACTTCACAACAGCTCACAAACTGGGGGAAAATGAAACATCGGAAAGAAATCCAAAATCTAGTTTTCTAAAAGAGCTCTCTCTTATTTATTATTATTATTTTATTTGCCACTTCTAAATCTCCCGAAATGGCAGTATTTTATCTTTGTGGTACTGAATATGAAAGACAGAGTGTATAAACAGAACACATAACCCAATAACATGGATTGCAGATATATTCCATCTAGTATTGAATATCAGAGGAATTTAGCTATTTAAAGGGGGAGAGGGGGGGCGGCCAAATTTAGGATGATTTTTTAAAATAAACATCTCATATGGAGCCACATTTGATGTTAAACTCGTACATAACAGATTATTTCTGCTTTATTTCCAGAAGAAAAAACTAGAATTTAGAAGCGTTTTTTCACTTGAAAAATCTTAAACTATTGCTTGAGTGTGAAAATGAGGTTTTATTAACGTAAAAAGCTCTATACAAAGGAATACCAGAATTATGGGTGACAGACCTCGTCATATTGAACCATGGTCAAGTGACGAGAACGATACCTCAGCTGCCCTCTTCCTCTTTGAACTACCACACCAACGGAAGGACTTTGAACATCGACACATTTAACGTGCATCAGTACGCGGAAGGCTCGAACTCTTGGCACGCCGGCCACGAGTCCATGACACGACTATGGAGCAATCGCGGTAATAATTATTGCTTGAAGAATCTGTCTAATTAAAACAAAATGATATATCAGCTATATACGACAAAATAAGTAGAATTTTTTTTTTATCTTTTGTTTCACTTTTGTGGTTAAGCAACGGTTCCACCAATATTTCTATCATATTTATATCCGACAGGTTAAAAAATAGTTTTTAATGCGTGCTTTATGTTCTACGTTTCTATTGTATCTAGATTACCACTGCACCTTTCTACTGCGAAGAAAAGTTCTCCAACCGCAGCCATTAAAGCCTCGTTCTTCAGTCAGACGATGCTTTAGACACTTGAGAAGGCAACCACTACTCTTCTTCGTTATTCTGGGCGAAAATAATTGAGATCTTCGTTTCTCTCAGAATTGTGGCCACGGACTCGTGGCGGGCATGTCATGAGTTCGAGTCTGGTACCGCTGAAGGTCCTCCGTTAGGGCATCTTAAATATGTCGAGGCTCAAACGTCCTCCCGTTGGAGGGATGTGAAAGTTAAGAGAGAGGGAATGCCAGCTCGGATGTCATCCTTGCCACTTAACCATGGTTCAAAATGACGATGTGTGTGTGTGTGTCCTGAGAGTATATGTATTTAGAATTCAGAAATTTGGTATTTTAAATTAACATTTGATAGTACTAACAGATAACGTAATAAAATAATATTGTTTGTATGCGTGACATGAAAGAAACTGTGCAACCGATAGCCAAATGACAGATCGTGTTTCAGATAAACTATATTTTTTACTCAAAAAAAAGTAGAAAAGATTCGACAAATGCATGGCTATATTTTGTGAAAACACAAAAACAATCTTCCCCTTTCGATTTTCTTTCTTCTACAGCAAGAAGTATTTGTCTGGATAAACAACGTCAGGAAAAATTGATCTGATGCAATGGCAGAACAAACGAACCATAAGAACGCGGAAATTACAGTTTACATTATTGATCTCCTGCCCACTACAGTCCGAACTTATTTTCTAATCTTCCGCCCCCCCCCCCCCTCACCTCCCATCAGCTGAATCGACAGTTGACTTGTGTTCCTTCCAATCAATCGAGGTGAAGGCGTGGGCAATTTTTATAAATAATTCCTTTCTCTCTTTTATTTTAAGTGGTCGATGTTTCATTACTAATCATGGGGATGAATCCATGTCACGATTAGAAGAATCTGGGTTACATTCTTAATCGAATGTGTGGGTGTCTCGTCGATTTTTGTTTGAAAGAGATTTTTTTGTACATAATACGATTTTTGATTTCCTCGATTTCTAGATTTTAATCTAATATTGAAGAGTGTTTACTCAGTGTTTTTGTGGATAAACTGAAATTCGATAGCCTTCCTTCAAAGCATCTTCAATTCGTTTGCATTATTGTTTCCTAGTTAAAAATTTAATTATTTCCTTTTCAAATGACCGCATTTATTTGAATCGAAGTCGCCATCGATTCTAAGCCCAATCCCAAATTCTCGGCACCTTTTTTTGAAAAAATTAAAAAAATAATAATAATAGTTTGAAATGGTTTATTGATATCCGATATTTAAGAAATTTTTAATAATTTGAAATGAGAACTAATATAAGAAGTGAAAAATTAATTCATTTTGTCAGTAATAAAAACTTTTAAATACATACATGGACTTGTAATTGCTCTAACCCTCAGAGTATCATGTTCAATTTCCCCAATCTAACGAATTCATGCGTCTTCGATTCTAAGTCACGCCCAATTTTCAGTAGCATTAACAATGTAAAAAAAGAAAGTGCAACTTAGATTCGAATAAATACGGCAATATATATTTTGTGATAATTAATACTACGTAACATAAGTATTCTACGAAACTGAGTTATATAGTTGAAACAGAACCGTGTAACTCAAATATAAAATTTTGCGTCGTGAATTACACCAAAAAATTTGTATCAATTGAGCAAAATGTTCAATTTCAAAGGAAATTAAAAAAGCTTTTACAATCAAAAAAGTTCTGTATTTGAATTTTAAATAACAGCAATCTTAAATCTACGATATTAAATTGCAAAATAGTCATTTAATTTTTAAAATCTAGGTTTGAATAATAAACATAAATGTGATTAAATTTTTTCTACAAAGCTCACTTATGTCTTGAGTTGTTTTTTCAAAAATAAAAATTCTTGATTTTATGTAGTCATTTAAGAATATACCCTCTCGTTAGAGAAAACATAACCAACTTTTTGAAAGATTCTTGGCTCATTTATGCATTTCAAAGTGCATGAAGTCAAATATCTTTGGCATTCCAAAAGGCATTAAATCTTCGACACAAACGAACAGAACCGACTGCCCCACCCTCACCGTCCTGCACACTCTGGTTCCCACGGTCATTCTCAGCGGAAAAACATCGTTTGGTGAAACAAGAGACAAAAGGTAATTGCTACCGGGAACACCTTCCCATTCGAAGAAACCCCTTCTGTGGAATGTTCCTTTGTGCTCGGAAATCGTCTGCAGCGAAACGGGAGCAAACGATCCGCGCAACATCAGAGGGACGCCGCACCGATGACGGGTGGCTCTCTGACACGCAACCGAGGGCGCTCTTTCTCAAACGCTGCCCCACCCCTACACCGCAGACCTTTGTTCTTTTCGAACGCCGGGAGCCGACTAATGAGATCGACGATTTACGGGAAGGGGGAGAGGGTGGTTGGATTATGGTCACCGAAAACGATCATTTAATTCCATTTGGGGGGTAATGATGGGATTATTATTTCATTACCCTCTACCTCCCTCCATTTCTTCTTCTTTTTATGGGAAGCTCTTCTTACTCACTGATGGAACAAATCAGATTAGGAGGGTGCTCAGGTAAATTGTAAATATGTTGGGGACGCTTCTCGAAAACGATTCTTGATTTCTACGAACTGTGACGAAAGGGTGACTCGAAATGAGTCACGTTTTATAGAGTTGTTTGTTTTCCGTTCAATTGGATTCTCTTTTGAGTTGCAAGCGAGGAAAAGAGATGTTTTCAACACGCGTTGATAATTTCATTCTTTTAATTCTGTTATAATATATTATACGTTTTTTTCCCATCAAAATTCTCAAGGTTTTGAGCATGCTAACAAATTATACATTCGATTTGCCACTTCGACATTTATGTAATATGCTGTTGCAACGCTTTATTTCTAGTATAATATTTGTTATTTCTGTTTTTATATCTTTACGCTTGTGTATGTAATATATTCTCCCTCTCTTCATTTTAAAATTCTAAATTTTATCTCTGATGAGCTCATTTAAATTTATTTTCAGGGTTGTTTTATTTTTTGTTCGTTGAACTTTTTCGATCGGCCCAATTCTTCCAGTTAAAGACGCTTTAACTGTGACAAATAAGACTCGTCATTTTGAACCATGGTTAAATGACGACATTTTTAGCATAAACAGGAATTTGGTCACGAGGGTCGTTTAAAACGTCTCCCGCCATTGGCTGTAGGCCACGATACTCAGCTACATTGGAGTCTTATTCTTGGGGCTTCTGTTTATTTTTAAATTCCTCCGACTGATTTCGGTTGATTTGTTCGAATTCATTTCGATTTGGTTTCACATTTTCATAACTTTTCAATCCAATACAATTTGAATTCAAATAAACTTTTTAAATAGAAATTGTTGTTACGTGTAATAATTCTGATTTCAATCCAACACGCCTTTTTTTTCTTCAATAAAATAAAATTTTCTTAACGCCAAACTTTTTTTAATGCAGATTTTTTTTTTTTTTTTTTTTTTTTTAAATTTAAAACACAATTTTCTTTTTATCTATGTTTCATACAAAAGTAAACTTAATCCGAATGCAATTTTCTTAAAAATTGTGAAAGTGAATAATTTTGATACACATGCAAACCTTTAAACTTCTTTAAATGCAATACATGCTAATTCATGTATTTAATAATTCACTTAAATTTTCTCTCGAGAGATTTTATTCCATAATGGTCTTAAGCCCTCCAAGACTACGTGTGATAGTTAAATACTAGTTTACCCTCCTAATGAAAAACAGTTCCAACTTTAAAAAAAAAAACTTGCCGTGAGCATTTTTGAAACAAGATGATATAGTTATGCATCATCCACGTATTCTGACCCATTACAAAATTCTTTACAGGATAGCATGCGATTCTAAGAGCTTCCAGTTAAAGAAACATAAGCGCTGCGATCTCCAGAGCGTGAATTTTAAAATAGTAACCTTTTTCCTCATCGGTCCATTAAGCGACCGCAAAAATGAAATGAATTGATTCCACCCTCAAAATGTCCGTATTCAATTGCAATCTACTATATATAAGGGTCATTCAAATGAAACCCGGTCAGTGCTTCTAACTTTGCAATACACGTAAAGTGGCACCAAGCATCTACGTGTATGTTGACACCATCAATCGATAGAGATACTGACGCGTGCGCAACGCTTGACGTTTCATAGCGACAGTGTGGTTTCTTGCTGAAGGGAACATGGTCACACAAATTATCGTCCACTACTGAACACGTAGGCGAGTAAGAAGGAACAACGAGGAGTGGTTCGTTTTTTAGTGGTGGAGGGAGTTAGAGGCTAAGAAATGCATTGGAGGACGAAGGCTGTGTATGGTGAATACAGTCTGTGTCGTTCAAGTGTTGTGGAATGGCGCAAAAGATTCCTTGAGGGCACGAGTTACTGGAAGACGATGCTCGACCTGGACAGGCTCATCGTGTCATCACACCGGAAATGAATGCTTTAGTCTTGGACAACCGCAGAACCTCTTGGACCTCTGAAACGAGCTATTCATGGACATCGATTCACAACGGACTACGAAGTGTGTGACTGGGTCCAGGCTTGGATCCGACAGCAACCTACTAGTTTCTTCAAAGATGGAAACAACCGGCTAGTGTCACAATGTGATAAATGTGCCAACGGTTTGGGGGACTATTTTTGAGTGTGTACTATGTAGAACTACATTTTTGAGTTAATAAAATCGTTACCGTTTCTTTTCCCTAGTGACCGGGTTTCATTTGAATGCCCCTTATGTATAGGGTGAACCCAAAATCTGGCCCGGATTATAAATATTTATTGTACTCTAACTATTACAATTATGTTTTCGGTGTGCTTTTTTATCGATATATTGTAAGTACTGTTACGATTTTTTTTAAAGACCATTTACCTCTGTAAATTTCATTGTGTGCCTCCTCGGAGAATGCGTAAGTGGTGTTCCAGTTTACGCTAACTGTTTAGAATCTGATAAAGCTGCCTATTTCTGCAAACATTTCATACCATCGCATTTTATTGATTTTGCACCAGTTGGTTTGTTTCCGTAACATTGACCAAATATGCGCTGAATATTAATGGACGTTAATGGACGATTCGTTGAGTGAAACCAAGGCACTCATCGGGCTTTCTCTTGAATCGGCGCCGTTTCGACCGAAAATGATGTCTTCCTTACTCTACTTCTTGAAGGAGCATTCCCGTCACCTATTGCACAAAAAACTACTAAAACTGACCTACCCAGTGATAAAAAAAAGTTACCTTTTCATTTGATACGGCTATTTGGAAATGAATTTTTATAATCAGGGCAACATTTTAGGGGGTTCACTCCATATATATTTCATTAAAAAAAGCCTGAGGATCATATGTACATACAGATCCTTCTTTCTATACTGCAAAAACAAGTTTATTCTTCAACTTTAATTAATATTTCTTATACACAGGTTAATTTTCGTAATATGTTATTTAATTTTAATATGTTTTTTTTTAAATTGTTGTTAATTTTCGTAATAAATATTGTTAATGAATACGAGAGAATTATCTTTAATGAATAACGATTTTTTTTTTCAGAGAAGTTTATTTTTCGAGTACACATTAAGTTCAAAGTGGGAATTTTTTTATAAAAAAAAAAATTACCTCGCTTAAAACGAGCCAATCTTAATCTGCAAATCTATTTATTTCGATCCACTGTCCCTCGATGTCGACAGGCGTGGTGGGAAAGCGGTAAACACAACGGGATGGGGGGGGGGGGGGAGTTTTATAAAAAAAAGGGAAAACAATTCAGGGCGCGGGGGCGGACCCCCACGAGGGGGGGGTGTGGGATACGATGTTTTGATATCAAAATTTAGCCAAACGGCCCCTCCCAGTGACCTCGGGTCATGTGATGGGCTCGTAAATCAATAAATACGAGGATTATTCCCGCGCGGGGGTCACTCCCACGCCACCGAGGTGCTGACCTCACGGGATCACCTTCTTCCGCGTTGCTTGTGCGATGGTGCGATATGGAGAGGGAAGGTCACGTGATCAGCCATTACCTGGTCGGCCAATTACGGCAAACGATTCTGGGAATGGAATGTAATACTCATTTCGGGCCGATCGCATAAAGGTAATCCAATCGCTTCTCTGCAGAGGAGAAGGAAAAAATGGCTTTTGGGTTGATCGCTACACTACACGGCCTTTTCGATGGTTAATGAGATGAATTTGAACATCTATCGCCATCTAAATAAGAATTCATGACAGTGCTTGTACGTAAATGAAACGTTTCTCCTTAATTTGTAGAGATTATTTTTTAATTTTTTACCTCTTTTAGACGAACTGATTCTTAATATTTTCAGCTCTGTGATTTCTGAATTCGAATTTTTGCTTTTTTTTTATTATTATTATTTTATGCTCGCAAATGCTCCAATAAAACATGCCAGTGCTTTCATTTTTACCAGGCAACTAATAATTTACTCGTTTAAAGAAAACAATTTAATTAAAGAAAGAAATCATTCGAAAGCCGTTTTTCTTATTTTTTATAATACTTAGTTATTAAAATTCATTTGAAAATCTGTGAGAATAAGACAGCGTAGATAGTAAAAATTATTTTTGTTTAAATTCTCTACAAAATTATTTTACCATAAGAAAATTCATCGAATATAGATTCATTCCTTTGTGAAAGAAATGAAGTCAAGTAATTCTACTTCTAAAGTGCCAATAAAAAGATAAGATTAACACTTCATCGCGCGGTACGAGATGACTCGTCTTCCAAGATCCACAAATAAATCATTACAGTGAGAATTGTTCTTGATTGCAATCGATTATTATTTTTCAAAGTCAAATGAACACATTTTAAAGGAATTTGTATTTCGTTTCAATGTTAGCGCTGCGGAGAGCGGCGCACATTCTTAGTGCAGAGGGTGGGACAAAGGCGCGCCATTGCCGCGATGAAAGAGTTAAAAGCATCCTCTAACTTGAAATAAATACCATTGGATGCAGTCATCAGAAATCTTCAAAGAAAAAAATATGTTGCCAATCATGTAATATTAACATTAACGCATAATATGTTAAATATATAATCTTTTTAACATATCAGCATTGTAATAATTCTTTTAAACCTACAGTATTCTAGCGCATTTGTTTGTTTCTTTTTCTGATGAACACGTGACTGAGGCTTTTGACATTTAAACTGTTGTAAGACTAATAAATGCATGGGGATAATCTTTTAGTTTTTGTAAGAAATAAATCTAATTTTAAAATTTTTCTTTTATAATGTCTTAAAAGAACTTTTTCCTAAACTGACTTGAGATTGTTTTCGTGATCTGAATTTGGCCCTGACTAGGATATATGTCCTACCCTCTCAATTTTCGAATGAAATTTTTGAAGCCCTCTCACCTTTTGGTCTCCGAACCTCATCTGCCTGCGAGCATTCCTGGACACGTTCATCCTGCAGAGGAACATTCGGCTGTCGTGCAGGTTGAGGGGGTTGGCGCTGCGCATCAGCTCCGTCTGGATGGCCTGGTGGTCCTGCTTCTCAATGATATCGTACACACTGTCCCCGTGGATCAACAGGTCCTCCTGGAACAAAGAACGAGTCAACACTCGGCAAAGACAAAGAGTCAAAAGAGCACACTTACCGATTCTTTGATTTGTAAGCAACTCTATTATCCTCAGTATAAAGTTCCATGCACAATCTACTTCTACTCAAATAGATTTTAATTACAAAGAATTTAAGCTAAAATAAATAAAAAATACATACACCCGTTAAAAAATATATTTTTTTAATGTTTAAGAAAACTATTCTCATAACTTCCAACATCTCATTTGGAATGGCTACAATGATTTTCTTTAGAGATGTAATATAGAAAATATTGAAGACTCAAAGTCAAAAATTTTATGCATTTAATCCACTCACTTGTATATATATAGAGAGAAAAACCTATATAGATATAGATATAATAATACTCTCTGAAACTGTTTTTTTTTTTTCTGAGTATCCACTTAACAGTTTGGTATTATATCAGATAATATGAGCATTGAAGACGGATTGTATGCAAATGGATACAGAAGAATTTGGTGATTTCCATCATTTTTGTTTCCTTGAAAAATTGTAAATAAATAGCAAAAAAGATAGCCAATGCATTTACCATAGAATGTCCCAGGTATTCGGCAGCATTATCGGATATGTACAGCAGCTTTCCGTTTTGAGTCATCATCATGAGGAAACCGCTCAAGGCCTGCAACAAAATAATTTTTGTTAAAAAAAGTTAATTTTTTTTTAAATTCTTTCAAATTAAAGTTATTGTTCACTGTTTCAGTGGAAAATAATCTTAAAAGTAAGTTTCATCCATTAAACTTTAATGAAACAGGATTTCATTTTCTTTTTACACTTTATCATCGTCGTTTCCTTTAAATCATGTTTAAAATACTAGCTTGAGCATTGCTTCTCAAACTTTCAATGTTTGCGACCCAATTTTCAATCATAATTTTCCTCGTGGGGCCCCGCCGGTGCTTCAATAGCAATGTATTAAATGCAATAGAAATGTACTTTGACGACTCGAATTTATAATTATAAATCATAAAAAATATCAAGATAACTATTAAATTTTTTATATGGCAAACTCATGAATTGATTGAATATTAACGTCGCACTGTTAAGCTACACGAGGGCTTTTGGCGACGGACCACGTAGTTTTGAACCATGATCAAGTGACGTGACGACACCTGAGCTGGCACCCTCCTCTCCTAACTACCACACCACACCAACGGGAGGACGTTTCAGCTCTCGACAGATTTAACGTGCATCGCTGCCCAACACGGCGGGTCTTTAGTGGTAC
>BMAV01024204.1:778588-797226 GCA_019973955.1 Trichonephila inaurata madagascariensis
TGATGGCAAATTAAAACTCAAAGCTGCAATGAAATGATTTATTAGGCGGTGTCTCTGAAGCAACATCAATTTTTCAGAATTTCTTAGATTATTTACAACATTGTACCTTACTCTTCAGGCGGGAAAAAAATGGTAAACAAGACTAAGCTGTGGGAAAATTGATAATCATCAAAGTGAAAAGCGATTTTCAGAAATTCAGGTGAGGGGTGGTGTTGTATAAGACACAGAAATCCATCAACTTGCAAAGGTTCATAGCCCGTGGACACTAAAACAAAAAGCAATAATCCAATCTATGTCTGGGCAGTCAATAAAACATTTAATCTATAGAAGCCCGGGGGTGTTTCTCACGGCCGCCTCACTCCAAGAGAAACTTCGAAGAAATCGTTTGTACGGGTGATGAGCGAGGGGTCGACCAGAATCTTGTCACCCCGGGCAACTGGGTGCAATTTCTCCAGATATCTGAGAAAATGGGTACCTGAGGACCGTTAGTGCGCTATTATGTGGTGGAAGATGCTCCCCGAACTTTCTCGTTTGCCAGTAATTGCCACGAAAGTACTCCGAACCATTTTAGAAGACTTCTGTTTCTGTAGTCTTTACTTCGAATCGCCTTCGAGCGCAATGAAAGATGTTATTTTTAAGAACGCTACTAGAATTAATATTGATATATATGAGTTGGATGCTTAAAACATTTTTCTGAGTGGGATTATTGTTGTTACATCAGGCTTTTTGTATTATTTATTTATTATTTTTTATGATTTTACTTAAATACTCTTAAGACGTAAGAAAAAAAAGAAAGAACTGTATTCTATATGAACCCAATAAATACATTTTGCTTAAAAAGGGTTGGAATTTCTACGAAAGCTTCACTGGTAATAATACAATTTTGAAAAGAAAGATTATTAAATAACAAAGAAATGTGTTCGAACATCGATATCTATTTTTTATATACATGTATAGTATATATACGCACACAAGCAAGTATACTAAAGCTCTTAAAAATGCTTAAGATATTATTTTGTAAACAAGGGGATTCATTTGAAGCTCATTAGCTGATAGAGTATAAATAAAGTATGTAATAAGGTACTCTTAATATCATAAAGCAAAGCTTTGATCCTGTTTTAGAACAAAACTTTTACTGAAACATTTTCTAGGTTTATCCTGTATTTTATTTGTTCTTTTATATTTCCTTTTACCCATATTTTTTGTACTAGCTGTTTGTGACGTATCATTTTCTTTTTCTCTAAAATAGAGGCAAAGTAAAACAATTAGGAGATTTTTGACTTTATAGGAAATGTAAATGTACAACATTTGATGTTGCAATGAGATTTTAATACTTTTGTCGTGTAGTGTAGTGCAGGTAAATAAAAATTGAGGGGTTTTTTCCCCATTAAAAAATTTTTTTTGAGTATCTTAGGAAATGTTGATAATGAAGCAGTCGGGGAGTGCTCGTAACAAATGGCGAAGCTTCCATTGCGCGTGAGGATGCTCTGGTCGGACCCCATTCCCAATAAAATTTGTTAGCGATGTCCTGGCGGTGACGTCATCGTGTCATTGTCGTCCGGGCCCATTTATCCAACGATACCCGTTTCGGAAAGATGATGACGCCACTTTTTAAAGGAAGCGTCTTCTCTCAACTGACGATTGTTCGCCTTGTGACGAAAACCCGACGACTCAACACATCGCGACCGCACAATACGACCGTAACTCACGGGGCACAAAGGCGCCGCACACATCCAGAAAGAGCTCCTCACCGAGCGATAAATAAAGACAACAACAACAGAGAAAAAGGAACATTTCGCCGGGTTTCCCCCCCTCCCTAGAAAATGGACGCCGGCTATTGTTTCAGTGCTAGGCGGTCAATTGCTGCTGCAGCGTACGAAATCCAAACCGTAGACTCTTTTGTAAAAGTTGGCATGGCCGGAAATGACGCCATTTAATTTCCTCCACAAATCCCTATAAAAAAAAAACCAGCTCTCTACTTGAGATTCGCGAACGTCTGTCGCAAGGGTCCTCCGTGAGTCAGAGGCAGACGTCCACGTTAATCGGCGGTGTTTCGCGCGCTTTCGAACAAGCGGGATTTATGGGCGTCCGTTGGACAAAACGAAGGGAATGATCGCTCGCTTAATGGATGCGTTGCCGCGCAACTTCCTCTTGAAAACTGCATTCTTCCAACAGAAGGTAAAACTCTGACAAAAGAATTTAAAACACGTTGTTGTGCATTTCAACGCGCGTTGAATAATGCGGTTTCAGTCGTATCCTCGTACGTTTTCAGTAGCAGAACTGAGATGTGGCTTCAGGAAGCCCTTTTTCTTTCGCTTAACGATCAGCATTGTGAGAGATAGAATTAAATTAAACGATTTAATGACATCAAAAATGAGAGATAACAATTACATTCGAAAATGGGGGGAATGGAAATCCAAAGCCATTGGATATGTGGCGTACACAAAGGGAAAGGGGGTCCTTGGATCCGGAACCCCCTCCCTAAAGCCCTTGATATTTTTTTTCGATTAATTATAATTCTATGTATATAGTACGTAAAATTTAATTTCATATTTGTTATTAATAATTAATTTTATTAATTAATGCTAATTGTACATTCAATAATTAAATTTTACTGTGTTTTTTGTATCAGAAAATCGAAAAAATCAAAAGAATATTTTGAGCGTCGTACTAGAGCATGATGCGAGAATAGTGAACTTTCAATCCTGGACATCCCCCCCCCTTTCCCCGGGAAAAATTCTAGGGTGGGTTACTGCATTGGATTAAATACACACACACATTGTTTATATTATTTCCTTGCTTGATGTTTTACTTAGTTATTCACAGTGTATTAAATACATTCATTAAATATATCAGTTCATTACAGATATAAAAGTATATCCTATTTAGAAAAAATTATTTTACATTCAATTTTGACTGAGCCACATATTTCTCTACACAAAAATATGCGCCATGTCTTCAGTTCCTTTTACTCGAAAACCAAACTGAAAACAATTTTTCCTATTTTTAAGAACTCTGTATTATAAAAGAATATGCATGTCATATTAATACGAGGACATACCAAGTTCGGAACTGTTTTTAATATGAAGGAAGTAAAGAGTTTAAAAAGGAGGAGTCTTATACACACACACAAGATATTTTCCATTAATGCAATGCAAATTTATAAGGAGTAAAAATGATTCAATAACGAATATATTAGTCATAAGACATCTACATTAATACCAATAAATTCTAGATGGAGAACTGTTTCCATAGAGGTTTGTCTAACCTATTATAGGTCCCGCGAGCAAAATCTTGAAATCACACTGAAAAATCAACCACACACAGGAGGAGGAATAGAGTCTCCCTCTGTATTAATAAAATTTTCATTGAAAACTTGACAAAAATGTTTCAATGTTCATAAAATAAATAAATAAATAGCTATTTATAATTGTAGAGCAAGTGTTGAAGTATGTAAAAAAAACAGGGGGGGAAATATGCTTTATTTTTCCATATAGACGGGAGGGGTCCTTTTTTTTCCCATTCAAGGGAAGGATTTGCCTTTTTTCGAAAAGAAATTCAAAGAGAAAATTGGGAAAATATCTAGAAACTATAATCAATAGATAGAGCTATCTAGGAAAACATTCAAACTTCCTAATGACAGTTGAAGTATGGTATGACGACCTTTAAAATATTACAATTACAGTAATATTCAAAAGATTGGTGACATAAAATGATACCAGATTATGGGAGATTATGAATAGACGAGAAATATTTTAGTGAGAAAAAAAATACATTTGATAATTTAATCTTAATGTGTACATTTTTTTTCTTTTTCTTTTTAACTTTTCAAATCAACTTAATTCGTATCACACATTTCTTGTACTGTTGTTATACATAACTCTTGAAATATGGTTCGAAAATTATTTGAGAATATTTTTTTTCAATGTTCATCTGGCTGGGAGGAGAAAGTGTTATTTTAACACTCTTTAAATGATTACATAAATGCATTGATTTAAAGAAATAATAATAATAATAACAACAAGCACATGAAGGGACTGAAGATTATTTATTTTACTCGATTCAACTTAAAAAATTAAAATATTTGTCATAAAAGAACTTAAAATAATATTACGGAAGCTGTTTGCAGAACACTTCAAGTAGTAAATGAAAAATCTTTCAATTCACATTCGGAAAATTCTGTAATAAATATTTCGATTGAATAAATTTAGAACATTTTTTAAAGAATATATTTACAAGTAAATGAATTATGTTAACTCTTCGCGTAAAATGATGCTACAAATGTACTGAAACGAATTAATTATTATTAACTATTCTTTTTTTTACTGCATACATAGAATTTGAAAAGAAGAAAGTAAGGCAATATTTGCCATAATTTCTTTGAAATGTTTAAAAAATGTGTATTGATAAAAAAAGTTCTCCCCAAATGTTAATGTCTGTCATTTCATAATATTACCATTTTTTTGGTTAATTTTCTTAAGTATACTAACATCAAAGAATCTAAAATTTAATCGAATGCAAAATTCACAAAATGGAAGGTTTTATTTTCACAAAGAGAAGGCTGGATAAAGTTACTGATGAATCAAAAGTATATCCTGCATTTTCTTCATTTTTTTTATTAGAAACAAGTTTTTTTTTACAGTGTAAAGAAAAAGGGCAAAATAAATTCAAACTATTGATCCCACAAAAATGAAAAATAAAATAGATACGACTTTTTAAGGAATCTTAAATTTACCAAGCAAAAATTTTAAAATTTAGGTGAAAGTTATTCTCAAAACCTCCAAATTAAAAAGCTCCTAAGAGTTATTGTTCGACATTTTTTTTTATATTTTTTTATATTCACTAAAATAAGATTAATAATAAATAAGTAATTAGTGTCTCCGAAATTAATTAATGTTAAAAAAGAGTTGAACTGTGACTGTTACATTTATTAAATAAACGGTTCTTTGAAGAAAAGTGTATTAATTCTACACTAGATGTCACTGCTATCGCTTTATGTAAAACCGTTCGTGCTTTACCGTTCTTGTGACCACTCAGTCATTGTATGTGTGTGCAAGTTAACGGAATTTGAAACAGTTTATTCCCTTAATAGTTCTTTCTTGTGCCCCTGAAAAATGCTTTGCAGTTGTTTCTGTAGTTCACGCATTTGGGTTCCGGATAACCCGAAATTCGGTTTTGCATAAACTGTAAAAAAAAAAGTTAGTATTTAATAAGAGATTATTCAAGTACCTTTCAAGCAAAAATGCTTTTGAAGCTACAAAAAACAAAATCAAACCAAAAACTGGTTTTTTAATGACCGAAATTTAAAAACATTCTTTTGCAATTTTGCATGAAAAAAAAAAGTTATATATAACAATTGGGAATACCACTTTTCAATTTTTTCATATTCTTATATTTTGGAAATAGAGCTAAAATTAAATTAATTTTTAAAGAGTTATTTCTTATGCGAACCTGTTTCCAGATTTTGTGTTTAATGAATTATAGTTTTTCGTTTACATTGCTATTCATTATAGCGTTGTTTTGTTTACATCTAAATCATAATCTGAAAATGTTTTTAAGTAATGTATAACTCTTTTCAGTTGACAATTTCATCGAATTTTCATTTAAAAGAATAACGAAAAAGTATAATGGTTAGCGTGGAATTCTTTTAAAAAAGACTTAATAAATTCATGAATTTTTCGACGGGAAAAAAAAAGCGAGAGAAAGTAATGATAATTAAGCCATGACATTACACAATCCCACTATAACTTATTCTATTCATACTCAATGAGGAAATTAACTCGTGCTGTTAGCTAATGATATCTTTATCCTTACACTTTTAAATGATGACAACACATTTTTATGTTTCACAAAACCGTTATGAGTGACATAAGAAAAACTCCCAAAACTGAACATGATTATTTTCTCAATTTTGGTTAACAGAGAAAATTGCTAATATTTCTGTATTCTGAGGTATTTATGACTAAATACATTGAAAAAATTTGTTCTAAATCTACACAAGCTTTAGCTGAAGTATATAGAATTAGAAACTTGCCATCAAATTTTTCCCCCAGATGAATTAAGTTATATCAATATAAATCAGATTAAATAATAGTAATATCAATTATCTAAAAAACAATTAAGCATCTAAAAAGACATTTTATTACATTATTTTTCATGGTAGCTGTCCAAAAAAAAAAAAGAGATACGATTTCTATAATAAAAATTAAGACATGTTCCATTCTATCCAAAACCCTTGTAGGACGACAAGGAGAACTTTTATATTTAATTCAAAATGTCGCCATATTATAAAAGTGATGAAAACGAAAATGTATATATGGTTTTAGATAACATTTATACATTTAATATAACTCGCTATCCCGTCTTTTCATTTTTATTCCCAAAAAAAAGACCTTTACTTTCCTGGTACTGCATACATTCAGACATTTTTACTTTTCCAAACTGGGATCAGAATTTTAATAAAAAATAAAACACAAATTTGAAGGGACCGCGCCGGGGAGAAAGAAACATTTAATTAATCTCTGAAATGAATGCAAATATTATGATTTCAAGATACTTCTCAAATGAAATGATTGGAGGATGAAACATTTGAAAACATCACGTAGGCACATGACGCCTACTCTCTAGAAAGCCAATCAATCCACCCATGAGCCAGTTCTGAGACCGCGCCCTTGAGGACTGTTGATGTATGGATATTGATTGATAGTTGATTAGCACTGCATTTCGAAGCAACACAATTCGCGACGAACTTTATAAGTTTGTATCACAGATAAGAGACGAGGAAGACATTTAAGTTAGCAATTCTCTCTTCTAAGGAAATGGCTGTATTAAACAGATCGACGATCTGTAAGAACGAGTTATTCTTGATTGTGCTGGAGTAACTGATTCATTGACGCTTTGTAAATAGAGGTAGAAGACACGTGTTCTTTTCTATTGGGAGTTTCTATCACGCACGGATCCTTTTCTTTGGTTGCATGTATAATATATATTGGTTCATAAAATAAAATTACGAAGTTGGTTACTATAATATTATATATTTCATCTGTTCAAGCCCGTTAAATACTATTTTCTGCCTGTTATGCAAACACAATTGTTAATATCTCAAATTAAGCATAGTTAAATTTGTTATTTAAAAACTACTTTAAATGTTTCGATAGGAAGATTGTTGTTGTGCATTCAGTAATGAAAACTTTTCAATCTTTGTTTAAATCATCTTGATGACAGAGGGTTCGATTTTATATTACGTAGTCCTGTGAAGCAACACGAGGGCGATTGGTAACGGACCGCGTCCTTCTGGGCACGGTCTAGCGAAGTGGATGAGACCTGAGCTGGAACCCCCTTTTCAACTTCACCACCACGTCAACGGGAGGACTTTCGTGGTAAATAACCACCTAAGCTTAGCTTAGCAAAAAAGCTTTTTCTTGGATTCTACTATTTCAAAACTGTGTAAAAAAATTGTGCATATAAATAACACACTCTTGCGTTAACTCTATTTTGAATTGTTGTATAAATGCACTAAAATTTTAGTGGCGTGTACATTTTAAAGCATAATCTTGTATACAGAGTAAGACTTGGGTCTTAGAAAGAATTTTGTGCCGTAAATAATTCAGCCTCTCATTTTTTTTTTCAACCAGATTTCTATATATTTTAAAATACGTATTTTACGTTTTTAAAAGCGAAGCTACCTCTAGTTATTTCTGTAATCGTTTTGTTCAGATCACTTACTGCGTGGGAGGGATCAATTCATCTCGTTCCTTAAATAACCTGAGCAAAGGAGAAAAAAAGGGATGAGTTTTAAATTTGGTAGAGTGTGATCCAGATTTAGCATCATCGATTAAACTGCATTATTCGTTATTCCTTTATCTTCAAAAATCTGCATCGTATCGTCATTAAGCGATGCACAGCTTCTACGATTCGTGCTGGATCCCAGATGCTTGGAAGCAGTTTCATGACGCATCTGTTTGGCCCCATTTGCATTTTTGGTTGAGAGTCTCGATAACAGTTATATTCAAAAATATTCACAGATAATTAATTTCGAGTTTAGATGTAACCGATATTCTATGCACACTGCCATAAGCATAAGAAAAGAGAGTCTCATAGTTCCTTACATTTCGATAAATTTGCAATTATAATGGAACAGTAAAAGTAGGACAAGAAAACAAGAAAAGAAGGAGGAAAATGAGACAAATAAAGCCACAATCTTTTTAGATTGGTTTCGTTTGAATGAATTAAGGTAGCTTTAGAACACGATACCTCTGACACTGAAGTATGCAGAAACTTTAGGATACGTAAATGATGTTTTTAGGGGAAGAATTCCTTTATAGAAAAGGTTTATATTAAAATAACAATAATAACGTAGACCCCCCAAAGCTGTTCTTAAAGTAAGGACAGTGGATCCCCGAGCGCCTTTTCAGGAGGTCTCTCATTTCATATTAAGATTTCCCATTTTTATAGACTAAAAAGCCTCGCGGAAAAATGGAAAGATGTGCCATCCTAGACAGGATCACTAAATGGCTCCTAAAGAAAAAAAAAGTACTGAAACATGTATTTCGATCAGGAAATATTATTTCAGTTTATTATTATTATTGAAATTGCAGATGTAACAGCATTTGTAAAAAATAACTACAGCACCATCCTTCTAAGTAAAAATAAAATTAACACAGTTAAGCCCATTATTTATTTATTTGAAGTATAAGTATTGTATTTTGTTGTATTATATGAGTGTATGTATAATACATTATATATATATATATATATATATATATATATAGGCCAATTCTCTACAAACAAGAGATAACATCCAAACAATAACATTCGACATACAAACACATAGACAGCAGGAAAATCACACAATGAAGAACAAAAGAGTAATCGAGATTATAAATATAAAATGGATGCTGCAGTGTTATGAACATTACTGACTTAGGACAGATATTATATAAAAAATAATTTATATAAAAGTGGGGTTGAACATGTTTTTTGGCCAGCCAACCTTCCCCCTTTTTTGTAAATAACACTGAGCAAAAACCAATAGGAAATAATGGATAGGAATATCTAAATCCATTACAAGATAGAGGTAACTTACCTAAAAATTGCACTTACAAATGCAAAGCCCGCGCTAAATCTGAGTACAAACATTAATTTGTTGCCAGATTCTATACCCTAATACAGATTTAAATCAAAAGAATGGCTGAAATGTAGCACTTAAAAAAAGAATAAAAAGAATGGAAATAAAAATTAATAAGAGTTGCATATTATAGCATAACTATAATAACACCAGAGTAAATATGAATATACATAATTAAATCTTTATTGTTTTCTTATAAAGGTAGAAAAAGTGTTTTAAAAGTCTGTATAACTAACACAAAAAAATATATATATGTATTTGTATGTGAGCATTGGTTGGAATATAAATTAATTTTCACCATCGCGAAATTTCGAAAACAACCATGGAAGTTTTATTTCCTTTGAAATAAAAGAGTAGGAGAGTAGCTTCTTGGATGTTTATTAATATAACTAATATATAAAAAAATATGAATGAATTATTTAAAAATTTTTTTAAGAAAGCCGCTGTTAAAATGTGTGGCCTGGATTTCAGTTTAAGGTTTTTTCAGCTATATAGGACAAGACATTTAGCAAGGGCTGAATACAAATTAATATTCTTGTCGAATTTCAAACGATTATGTCACTAAAACGAATGAAAGTAGATTTTTTGTTTTTATTTTGCTTTAACCATCCAATAACATCAACGTAATAAACTAGAGGGGGGAATGACTGAGGAGTGGATTGAAAAGAAAATTAGTCCTTATGTTCTTAGACATCCCCTATTTTTGAACAATGATCTAAGGATAAGGACGATACCTGCAATCAGTGGCGCACACAAGGGGGGGGCGGAGCCCCCTCCTAAAGCCCTTGATTTTTTTCCGATTGATTATAATTCTAGTAATTGATTATAGTACGTAAAATTTAATTAAGTATTTGTTATTAATGATTAATTTTATTAACTAATGCTAATTATTTATTCAATAATTAGTTTTTTTACTATGTTTTGTTCCCGAAAATTGACAAAAATCAAAAGGAGCCTGATACAAGAATGGTGAACTTTCGACCCCGGACACCCCCCTTGAAAAATTCCTGTGTGCGCTACTGCCTGCAATGGTACTCATTCGCCTGCAATGGTACGATGTGAGAGTACCTCATGGTACTCCCACATCCCATGAGAACATTAATACATTCATATTAAGCTAAACTCAGTGGCGCAACAGCCCATGAGATCTACTATGTCCATCTCAATTTTCATGTCCTTGGGCACAATACATTCATATTGGAAACGTAAGTTCACGTTTTTTTAAAATTCTTTAAAATTAAATTTACATGAAAAGTTATGGAAAAATACCCCTATACAAATGTTGTAATGCAAATTTGGAATGAATGTTTTGCACCCCTCGTAGTTTGGAATAAAGAGTTGTGGGTGGAACCAAGACTCGAACTTAGGACTTGACTCGATTGGACTACTGGATAGTTGTAATCCGTTTAAAGTGTGGTGCCACAATGGCTAAGAATAACGAGTTATTTCGCAAACAATCTTCTAATAAGATGCCCATCTACTAATGCACACAATTTATTTTTCTGCTACATTGCTTTATCAGTTTAAGAAAGATATTAAAAAAAGAAACATTGCCCCATTGACAAAAGAGCCACTCTCTACCCGAGTGATCCCACGTACAAAACAAATCTCCTCTATCTGAGGAAGATTTGTCTCTTCTCCGATGACCCTTTGGATACAGCGATTAGGCGATTCACGACAGGGGGCGAAGGCGGAAGTTCAAGGGGGTCAGGAACTCCCCATTGTTGTCGTGCATTGTTCGACTCGGGGGTGGCAGAGGTCGCAATCGACCCCTGGGTGGACTAATCCCACGAAGAATGTCACCCCCTGCCTGTGAAGCGTGAAAAGCCGCCGTCGTAAAAGAGTTGAACTTTATCCCTCTGTTAATTCCAGTTAGCCGCTCAGATGACCGCAGCAGACAAGGGTTCCGCTCTGCTGAAGATTCGATTGGGCCTCAAAAAAGATTCCCAAAAGAGAAGGACGGCTTCTGTAAGGATTGGGGAATTGTATTGAATTATTATTAGTCCTTATCTATAAAAATGCTTTAGATAAAAAAAATAATTAAAGGAAAGCTGTGATATTGAGATTAATTTAAGACTGAAATTAATTTACTACATGACTTGTGTGCTATAATATTTAAATGCATCACTGAAACAGATTCCTAGCCTTAGGCTAGTCTCAGACGGCATCGGGGAATTGTAGAGTGAAGAATTAAAAAAATTTCAAAATGCTTAGTTTTCGTTTCTCAAAATTCATAAAATTTATTTTCAAAGGATTTCCAAAGAATTTTGTATTATAATTCTTAAAGAATTTTTTTTATGCTCATTAATAAAAGTACATTAAATGTACCGAGAAATTGTAACAAATTTTGCAATTGAATGTTTTTTACATTAAGTAAATATGAGTGTTTTTAACTATGTAAAGAAATTGCTATCCTACAAAAATTGTAATTGCATGGTCTTGGTTAAACACTGATTGATTGATTGTTTGATTATTAAAGTCGTACTTTGAATCTACGTGAGGGCTGTTGACGATGGACCTCGAGATTTTGAACTGTGGTCAAGTGATGAGGACCACACCTAGTTAAACGCTTAAACTGAAGAACTGGATTTGCAATGCCAATGAAGAATTTTGTTTTAACACTTTATAAACAAACATAGTCTTATGTTCTAAGTGTAACTTACTTTAGATTTTACAGAAATTCTTCTTTTTACAAAAATTTAAATGTTATTAGCCCTGTATATTTTAATATTTACATTAAAACAAATGAGAGTGAAATTTCCTCGATGAATTCATTCAAATTTATCAAAGAAAATGGTACCATTTTGTAGGGTTAAGAGTGGAAATTGTTCTAGTTTCTGTAATAGGTGCAAAAAAAATTGAGGGAAAACAGGAATCGCAAATCTATATACGGATTCTGACATTTGTGTAAATTTGAAATAACGTGTTTAAATGCTTACGTCAGGAGAGTTTTTTTTTTTTTTTATGAAGAAGAAATTTATTACATATCCTTTTACCTTTCTCTTGGATTCTTTCTAAAATGAAAAATCTTCATTGTTATATTTTGGAAATGATTAATTTTGACATCTATTTTGTACTAATATCTCGTGCAACTTCAAAGCGTAACAATACATTTATATTCTTATCATAATTCTAAATCATTCCCTGTGTGTAGTACTCTTTATAATAGAAGTTTTTAAAATTCTTGCATTTCAGCTATTTTTTTTTAAAATAAATTTTACGATGCGTTTTTTGGAAGAATTCACAATTATCCAATATTCCAGAAGGAATCTCTTGAAGCTATTTTATTTGATAGCCCGAGACTGGCTACATATCCAGGTGCGCTAAAAATCCGATTTGTAGAGCAGTTGATACGCATTTAATTTGTTGAGACACAAAGGTCTCCCTTTGACGTAATGTGGAAGTTGGGAGAATGAGATGCAAGCTCAAATATATGTCTTCTAGGACACTTGACTTCAGATACTTTTGTCCCTGGTTTAAAGATTTGAAATCCTTCACTAATAGCTCTCAAAGAGAGAGAGAGACATTGGTAAACAATCAAATCCAGTGGGACGATGAGGTAGAATAGCAGCAAAATTTCTCAACTTCTGCTTTTCAATCAGACCATCTTAAACATTTTTGGACTAAAAACAATGTAAGGGAGTTTTAAGCTCCGAATTTTTAAAAATATTTTTAAAGGGGAGGATTAGAGGGGAAAAGAAACAAGCTTAAAGTGTTACTTTTCCTGTGATTTAGATACTACTTAAGGTAGTCTTCGCTAAATGTTCATTTAAAAACCAAATACGAAATCAGAATTTTTTTTCCGGACGCAAATTTATCCTAATACATTTAAGTCCGTGCTGTGATAACAAACGTTAAATTTACAAACATTTGCTAAATACAAACATTTTCATCACGTTTAATGGGGAGGTGGGTGGGGCGTTTGTCATTGTAATGAAAGAGATAAAATATGGACGATGTCCCATGAGGGGAGAGACAGGATGGTTTAATTAAAAAAGAGTATTAATAAAAAAAATTACTGTGCTCTAGATGAGTGGTTTTCAAACTGCGCTCCACTTAACCCTGGGTTTCCACGAGAGATACTTAGACACAATGAAAAATTGAAGAGAAAATTATAAATATCTATGCAAAATGGATTCATGATATGTAAGATGTTTATACAACAAGCATCTGAAGCTCATCTCAATCATTAAAACTGAAGATTTTATTTATATATAGATAATATATACATATATATTTAATTTGTAATTCTTTTATAACTTTTATTATAATATACTAAAAGAGTATTAAAACATTTTTTTCTCTGTATGTTTTACATATTGGTTTGTGAATATTCTTTTGTTTACTATCCCGAGAGTTCCACGAAATTATTTTATACTAGTACAATGATTTGCAAAACTAAACAGCATTCTAATGGAAAATGCAAATTTTTTCACTTGTGGGAAAAAAAACACTTATAACGAAGGAAAGGGAACAACTTATCGATCTATCAACAGATTGAACATTAAAATCTAAATTTCGGGTTGCAAATTCATGTAAGATACACAGGATTTCTGCCATAGATGCAAACATGTTTAATGTCACTCAAAACAATGTTTTCAAGTAAAAAATATTTCTTAACTTGAGTGGCTACAAAAACAAAATATAAAGACAAATTACACTCAGAAGAGGAAATGCGACTGCAGGCTTCAACTTTGAGAGTTTGAGTAAAAAAAATGGCAACATATATCCCAGTTACTTAAATATAATGCATGGGTAGAGGACACTTGGATCACAAATTAATATTATTAATATTAACATTAATAAGCAAATTATGATGAATAAATGAGTAAAAATGAGTAGATTATATTAACATTACATTAAAATTTATTAATAAAAAAGATGCAATATTTCTCTTTAATTGTCTTTACATAATGTACCTCTATAGCATGTTGATCTTTTAACTCTATTTTAAAATGTATTTTTTTAAGTGTGGAGTGAGGTTCCTCTAAAAAACACGTTATACTTCTAATGGTTCCGTGAGTTAAAAAGAAGTTTGAAGACCACTGCTCTAGACTAGTGCTTCCCACTCTTTTTATCGCCGTGAGTTTGTCAATTTTGTTAATTTTATCACGGCCCCTAGAGGAAAAGGGGGGGGGGGAGAATCTTTGAATGTTTGTATTTTAAATTGTTTCGATTTAATAATTTTAATTTAGTTGTGTATTTAAACATGCCTTCACAATAAAATACAGTTACATCCAAAATGAATATGAATTGATTTAACATAGAATATAGATTTTCATAAAAAGTCGAATAAACTCGAGAGAAATATACACAGTAAATAAAATAGAAATAATTTAATGTTCCTTGTGCATCCCTTTACTCTTTGTTACACGGCCCGGGAGCCCTTGCTCTAGAAGTTTGGGATCTCACACACACAAACTGTGTTATGAATACTCTCTATACCCCTTCTTCCTATGAAACAAAAATCCTAACTACTCTTAAAGAATAGACAAGGAAGACATCTTGAAAAATTAAATCGCTACAAACAATAATAATTAACAAATAATTCAATAAAAATGTCAAAATGCTGTTTCACTTTTTGTTTACTTAAAAACTGTTTTCTTAGGGGAAATTACTCCCCCAAATGTCTTAATAATTGTACCTCAGACGCTTCACTACAAATGAAGTGGAATAAGTGAACCGACAGAACGGTGATAAGCATCGAATGGTCCGACATTGGCCTTGCAGCTAACGGAGCCACTGGAGGGTGACCGTGGAACACGACAGCGGTCACTCTTCCCGCGAGCGTGAAATGCGGGGGAGGAGATACGTAATGGAGGGCAAATGCCCAGTCGGGGGCAGGCACACGGTAGCTTAAGCTGGGAAAAAAAAAACGATTTTCTGTAATTGCTTTTTTCTTCTCTGTGGATTGATAAATGCGGTTTAAGAACGTGATTTCCATTGTTTAGAACTGTGGTTTGGAAGGAGGATTTGAAGGAGATTTAACTAATGGCATGTTTTTATCGAGCCTAGCGGTTTTATGAATGCCTTTTTATAATTTGGTATTTGTTTCTTACTTCTTCAGGAGTTGTTTGAATCTTTCACATTATCAAAACTGCTTATTTGTACTGCATTTGCCATCGTATTTAGGATACAGCAGAAACAGGTTTATAACAGGGTTTTTCATACATTTTAATCCGTAGGCTATATTGAGAGGGCAATTTAAATCTAAAAATAAATTTTTAAATTTGTAACTAATTTAATTTATTTATTTATTAATTTTAAAATTAACAGTTTGCTTCGAAAAGTTCCTTTACATCATTTTAAAAGAAATGTTGAAATATGTATATGCATATTCGGATAATTTTTTTTTCTCCTATGCTAATATAATAATATCTGATTTTCTTTTTCTTGAAATATTAAGCAGTATATTCAATACAGAAACTCTCTTATCCGGAACTTATTTCCGGGTAAGAGAAATTCCGGATTCCTAAATGCGGACGACACCTGAGCTGGCAATCTCTTCTCCTAACTTCCACACCATACCAACGGGAGGACGATTGAGCATCGACAGATTTAACGTGCATCGGATACCTCTGCACGGCGGGTCTTCACCGACATCAGGCTCGAATTCATGACAGGCCGGTCACGAGTCCGTTACCTTGACCACTAGGTTAGCCGAAGACTGTTTTTTAACATTATGTTAATGAAATTTGATATTATATATATATAATATTTCCCCTTACATTTATATTTTATAATTCAATTATGAGGGAATTTGTAAATATTTTGATTTCAAATTCTGAGTATATTTTAATTTTAAGAGACGAGAGAGAACTTTGAAAATACATTTAATTTCCACAAAATGACTGCAGTAGTCGACTAGAAGAGGCGTCGAATCAAAATCGGCGATGCATCAATCGAGTCGCGAGTCTTAAAGACCCGTCGAATAGTGGAATGGATGCTCATTCAATCTGATCGGGACTCATGGTAGGTGGTGGATGCGGAGATTGAATTGCCAATTCAAGACTCGATCATGTCATTGGACCATGATTCAAAATAATAAGGCACGCCAGCTACAGTGAGTGGTTCTTTATGTCCACCCAAATGATACCTGAAAAAAGTTCATTGAACAACCTTCACCAGAGATTACTTTTC
This sequence comes from Trichonephila inaurata madagascariensis, assembly GCA_019973955.1. Classification (NCBI taxonomy): domain Eukaryota; kingdom Metazoa; phylum Arthropoda; class Arachnida; order Araneae; family Nephilidae; genus Trichonephila; species Trichonephila inaurata. Next base: position 794,856 of record BMAV01024204.1, read on the forward strand.
ATAAAGAAATGACAAAAGTTGCGTCAGTCATTTTATGATTTACAAGCAGGGTTGAGGGCTATATTAATGTCACAATACAAAGCTACACGAGGGCTATTGGCGGCAGACTTGTAATTTTGAGCCATGGTCACGTGACCAGGACGACACCTGAGTTGACAAATCACCACACCCCACTCACGGGAGGATGCTTGAGTCGCGAACTCATTAACGTGTACCGACCCCCTCTACACGGCAGGTCTTCAGCGGTACTCGTCTAACTCAGGACACTGCACCCACGAGTCCTAGCTGGGGAAATAAAACGCCCATTAAATAATCTTTACAGGAATGATTTTTTTCAAAGAAAAGATATCAAAAGCCATGTCCTAAATTTTGTTATATATGAACAGATTATAAAAAGAAAACAGGACCTTAAGATTTTTTTTTCTTTGAAATCTATATGAAATTACATTAGTAATTATATTTACGATGCAGTATAAATATTACTATTAAGTTTGAGAAAATGTTGTCTGCTTAAGCATCCATTCCAATTCGATTTTGAAGGAAATGGAATAATGGAAGGGGACTGCAGATGGAATGAAGACGCTTCGGAAAGCAAGAGGAATGGGAGAGAGTGAAAATGGCGCGAGTTGGTGTCGCAGCCGGACCGGCTTCTGTGCGTCGGCTAATTTCGGACAAATCGTTTCCGTAATCCATCAAAGTAATTATCCTCCTTTTATCAGATGAACCGACGAATGAACCCGGACCTGCCACTCGACACTCCGACTCCGCTTTTTTTTTTCTTTTGCTTTTATTATTTATGGCTTATTGATTTTGGAATACATTTCAATCCCTCCGCGGATCGCTTTTTCAGAAGGATCGGCTTCAACAACGGAAGGGGAGAGCTCTATTTTCTTAATTCAATCAATGACTCGTCCGAGTTCGAATCAAATCATGAAAAAGAAGAAAAAAAATGTTTCACTTTTTCTTCCCCTGTGTTTTAATATATAAATTTTAAGCGTACAATTTCAAACGCGGAAACACCGCTGGAGGCATTTAAAGAGTTAAAACATAGTTTGTATATTATTTGAGAAAACTGCTTGAAAGAAAGCATCATTGTTCTTAAGAAAATCTGAAATAAATATCCAATTTAAAAATTAAAAAAAAAATTGAAATATAAAAAATAAAGTATATTAGTATATATATAAAGTATTATAATAGGAGACATATTTTCTAAAAGTTTGTGAGATATGAAATCCAAATACTCGTTTTTAATGCTAAATTCGTCTTTTTATAGAGGCATTTAAGAATATTTAATACATAGCAGTTTTCTCTACCTGTTTTAAATTAGCTTTTTCATGTGGTATATGCAAATATAACGACATCACACTCATACATCCATGTAACAAATAGTGTAAATATACTAAAACTTTCCCTTTATGCGTCGTATAAACGCTGAAAAGTGAACAAAAATTTTAAAGCGCTTCTGCACATGGATTTAAACGAGGTAACGAGACGAGCATTTTTACTTGGATTATTTATTAACTTCTATTTTTATTTAGGTTTTAAAAAATGCATAGTTCCCTAAAGCAATCATTATACATACATTTTATTGGAGACTTAAGATTTGAATAATCTGTTATTCAATTTTTTTTTAATGCTTCATAAAACAAAGTAATCTTAAGAAAATATACTACCAAAATATTTATTTATTAAATATAAACCTTTTATAGAAATTTTAAACCGTTTCTCTCCATTTCTCAAAGCGACCCAAAGACAATGGGCTCTATTTCAAATTAAATTAAGTCCTAATCTGCGCTGTTTAAAATTCAAAGTCCTCTTTTGTGTGCGAACAGCACTTCTACTTATCAAACAAATGATGAATGAGTAGATGTTTTAAAAAAATGACGAAGGCGATTGGTGTGATTCTTCAGTGAGTGATTGCGAAGAAGAAAAAAGGATTAATGTGTGTTATTATAGCCAATCACACGTAACAGCTTGCTCAGATCCTTTCCTTTTAACTAGCACGTCTGGGATCCGTTTCATTTAACATCCCGATGGTTTGAAAAAAAGTATTTAATGAGTGCCTCCATCCATTCGCCTCTACTTGAAAAGGTGTGAAAACTGTTGTTCCATTGCGGGGAACACTGAGTACGTATCACGCACATGGGCCCCTTATAAAAATATATTTCTACGTCTGTGTTGTCTCTCTTGATTTCTATTTCGAAATATATTTCATATTAACGTTAAGAATTATCTGAATTTCTCTGGTGTGAAGGACGTGCAAAAGATATTTGGGCAGTATTTATTAAGCTCTGGAGAGTCAGTGAAATTTGAGAACCCCCTTCCCCCATCACATAATGAAAAAAAATTCGAATAAACCACAAATAAATTT
>BMAV01024204.1:814471-833916 GCA_019973955.1 Trichonephila inaurata madagascariensis
GGGGTCCGGACCCTCAGCCCCCCCCCTTGTGTGCGCCACTGAATAGAGATAATATAAATTCTAATTAATCTGATACTATATATACAATATTTTATAGAAAGAATTTTTCAAGTGATAAAGAAATAACATAATTAAGTAAGGAAATAGTATAATCATAATGGAAGATATTTATATTTTCAAATGTGTATTGCATTTATGTAATGAGCGAAACCACTCCGAATAAATAAAAGAGAAATCAGAATTTTAAAACAAAAGATGATTTATGTATCGAATGTACAAGGTGAAGGAATTTTTCTTAAACCTCCCCCCTCTCCTCCGTTGTGAGTTCAGAAGAACTTTTTTAATATTAAATTAATTTAATATTCGAGTTACGCAAGCAGTACAGGAGGAGGTCACATCTGCAGTACCAGAAGCCTGCAGCGCGCATGCTTAATTTGCCTTAATGAAGGCACCGGGGTTCATTGCGCTTAATAGGCTAACGAACTTGACCAGGCAGGGTGGACTTAATGGAGCGGTCAACCGTCGGGGCGGCGGGGGTGGAGAGAGAGCCTGGTCAAGGCTAGGAGACTAGTCTGACCGGGAATCATCCATATTGCACTCTCGGGGTCAGAACCTCGTTCAGAGAAGAACCTGCCACTTTTCCTTCTCTTTTTTCTTAACATTTTTATTCCTATCTATCAAAAATGGTGCTCGTTAGAACGCGGAGGTGTGATATCTGAAGTGGCCTAAGTCCTTTTTCCTCATTTCCAGAAGCAATTCCATTAAAAGTAGAGTTGCCAAATTGTTCTTTGGCAATCTTTTAATGCCCATTTGTAGGTAAATGTATACTTTAAAAAAGTTAACCCCTTATATTCAGCAAAAAAATGGACTATTTTGAAAGTCGGTGACATATTTATGCGTCGAGGAAATAATTTTACAATATATTACAAAAGAATATAAATCGAGTCTTTTTGAAGCAATTACTTCAAGATTGTGGCATTCTTTCTCTATGTTATATAAAAATTTTAAAGGTATTTATATATATAGAGTAGCATTTACTTAACGATTATATTAATAGTTTATATTTTTTAAAAACATAACGGGAGAGAGAGAGAGAGTGGCTATTTGCAGGATATTTAGAACGCGCGTAAGACGAAAACGTTTTCCTTAATTCTTATCTTTCCTGGAAGAAATTTTAAATTACGAATGATTTTCTCATCAAGCAAACATTTGTTTTATATGTTCTTACGAAACAAACTACAAATCCGGAAGCATTGTTCAGGCTTTAGAAATTTTTTCTCAGACAAAGTCCTCAATTTAAAAAAAAAAAACAGCAATTACTGATGGAAAAGGTAATTTTGACTTAAACGTCTTTGCCTCGAAGAGTATTGTACAGCACGCGCGCAAGTCGATGATTCAGAAATCTCGCACCGTCATGGATGTAATCTATCTCAAATATAGAGCTCTAGACGGAACATGAAATGTGACGGGAAAAACAAAGATGATTGATTATGTTTTCATTAATTATAAAATATTTAATGACTTAAATAATAATATATCATGATTTTTGATAGTTTTAATAAAACAAGAAAGGACGCGCCAAATGTGAGTAGGTGGTCAACCAGTGTTTTTTCGTTTCTTTCCAGGCTGATTTCAACATCGCCGTTGATGGATTATTTACAAAAATTTATACATATTTAATCAATAGACTCCAATTTTTAGCAATATTTCTTGCATATTATAATTTTTTTATATCAATTTAGATACTTATTTAATTTTTGCTTATATTTTCTGCCATTATATTTCTTTCTTTCTCAATATCGATAGATAAATTCCATATTATTTTTAACATGTATTGCCACTAGTTCTTATTGTTAATCTGTAACTCAGTTGTGTTATATTTCATATTCTGAACGTTTTAGTGCTCGAGTTTTTGATTTGTTATGTGATTTTCATTTCAAAAACCTTTTAAAAAAATTAAAAATTTACTCTGAATAGACATATTTAAGTATTTAGATATATTGAGATTTGTTTGAAGGAAAAAAATAATTCTTACTTAGTATTATCTGGACTATTTTTTTTTAAGGAAGGAATATTTTTACCAAATGTCAAATTAAAAAACTGTTGCAGGATTTTTTTAAAAAAGAAAATTTCCACACTTATAGAAAAACATCATTTATTTTTTCTGATTTGTATTAATATTTATTTCTATAGAAGATACCTGATAAGGTAAGTGATTTGATGCAAAATATTCTAGTATTTCTTGTAGGCAAAAAGGATCTGAAATAGTTTTCTTAAACATATCACAAAAAATGATTGCAAGGTTATCTCATATTGCTAACACATTTAAAAGATAGAAAAAACAAACTGGCTTGTTTTTAGATGATATTCAACATGCAAAGTTTAAAAACTTTAGGTCTACAAGGATTTTATGATGTATAGAAAATAACTTTTACGAATATCATTAACCTTGTAGCCATATTTATGGCATCAGTTTTTAAGAATAACTTATTCTTTAAATTTGAAACAATGATTGTGTAGAGGAAGGGTTTCTCAAACAAAAATGTGAATAGAAAAGAACATTGCAAATAATGTTTAAATTAGAAAAAAAAAAATCTAAACCAAATTCTTTAAAAATTACTCTTATAATAATATTAACCTCTTAATAATCCTATAATTTAAAAAAAAATAATTTTTGAGAAAACTTTAAAATTTTTTTTTTTATTTTTTATTCAAGAAAATTGCATAAAAACTATATAGTGTAGCTTAAGATAAACGAATTGAAAATTAACCATCTCCAACTACATTATAAGTAGTCTAGTTTTGCCTTTGGATATGTAAAATAATAATTTAAAAAACCTTTTCAGTGCATCAGAAATTATTTTTTACGTACGTTCCTTTTGAGCATTCCAGCCCGAAAATATCACGGGCACGAGAAATAGAGGGAGTAGCCTCATTCCTTCATTTGAACAGGAGCAAGAAAGATCTCTTGAAAGAAAGATTTTTCTTGAGCTCGTATGAAAAAGACACAGTTGACATAATTATAATTAAGGTAGGATCAGTTTTTTATTATGAACGGTATATTACTCAGACGCATTTAAAGTTAAATCCTCTAAATCTACTTTGTACAAAAAAATTTGAGTTAATAAAATATGTCCTTAACTAACTACTACACTAACAAAAATTCTCTTATTTATGTTTATTTACAATTTTTTTAAAAAATTTCGACCCATTAAAAGGAAATTCTTGAACTAATATTTGCTCTTACATCTGAGACTGAATTTTCTTTAAAAAATACTACCCGAGCTTTTAAACAACTGCAATGAACCATGAAGTTAATTTATGTTGCACAAAAACATTTGAAACAGGTGAACATGGCGACAAAAAATTCAAGCAAACTAAAAATTTTTTGAAGGTTTTAAAAATTTTCAAACAGAATTTTTTCCTTTCATTTGTGAAGCGAAAATTTTTTAAAAAATTCCCTCTCTGTGGGTGGCAGCCTATAGTTTATTTTTTCTAATACAATCTGAAGAAAACCAAACCAAACAAAAAGGAAAACAAAATTCTTCCTCCGTCACAAAACTGAAACAATTTGACAACGTGATAAGAAGCACTTCTTTTAAAAAAGAAATGGACCACCTCTTTCGCAAGGCGATGGTTAACAAGATACAAATAATAATAAATATAAAAGACCTTTCGGTTAAACCTATAGTTGAGCGCCTGTCCGGGGCGTGAGAACTAACCATGAGTGTAAACTTGTTCCTCTGAATGAGACGCGTCGGGATCTTGGACTGGACACGGCTTGTTGAGCACGAGTTGCGCCAAGAGCAAGCGGCTGGAAAATTGGAATTGGCGATAAAATACACCTCAACAATCGCCGGAACTCAACTGGCAGAGTAAGGCATTCGGGTGGTATCAACGTTAACCGGGACTCTCTAAGCACTATTTTCAATTCAATTCAAAATTAGATTAAATTAGTTTTGGATCCTTTCGTAATTGGGTTTGGAACGAAAGTGTAATGTATTTGAAAAACTCAGAAAATTGTTCTCAGAGAAACTTCTTGGCTGTTCCACCACTATCTTTGCTTATAACGCTTCGGTTGTAAGGTATAATACATATTATCAGTTAGTGAAACTAAATCTAAATGTAACGGGACTGTTTTACAATTAGAACGCAAATTTAAAAAAAATAAATAAAGAGGAGGATTTTTTTACATTAAAAATATGTTGTATAAATAATTGCGAAAATATTCTATCATTAAAATATTATTCAAGCCTTTTTTTTAACTGTCACGTACTGTCAATTCGTCTTAAAAATCATGTTCCATGAACAAATCATATCAGCAATTAGTTTAATTCCCGATGCAAAGTGTTTTTGTATATGAAAGGTCGATACTTATAATTTCAATATTGAGACAAGAACAATAAAACAACAACAATCTTCATTTTTACGCAAGCGTAGAAGGAATTATACCAGTAAGTGTCGTTTACACTTTCATCGCGAGGGGCGGGATAATTTGTCTTCCAAGATCCATAAATAAATCATTATAGGAAGAATTGTTATTGATTGAAATTGATTATTATTTTTCAAAGTAAAATAAACAAGATTAAAGGATTTTTGTGTTTTGTTTCAATCTTAACGCCGTGGAGAGCAGCGCAGACTCAGTGCAAAGGGTAGGACAAAGGTGCGCGACATTGAGGAAACTTGTATAGACAGCTCAGACTGTTTTTGTGCGGTAGATAGGGAGCGCATAAAAAAAATCGCACAAAAAAAATATTCAAAAATTTCATAAATTCTTACATATAACAGACTAATTCGTAGAAACACTACAAAAAACTTTTTTTATGCGGTGGATACGGACCGCATAAAAAAAGTCGCCTTTATAAAATATGCCAATTATTTACGAAATTTATGTAAGAGTACTTCCATAACAAAATAAATAATTAAATATTACACATAGAAACATTTTTAAAACATATAGTTTCTCATTGTATATACGGATAAGTCTTTAAAATGCACATACATAATTCATCGCTACACATAGTAATCCAAAGTCCTATAATGAATAAGTTCAAAATCGCGCTTTCGTCACTTGAAGGTGCAATTCCAATTGATTTATTCTTGGGCAACATAAAGTAAGAGATAAGTTTTTGTGACGAAGGTCGGGTGGTCACACACACACACACACACACAGTTGCTTGTAAATATCACGATAACCAGCTATACATGATTTAAGCCCTTTTGGGAATTTTATACTCCTTTCTTAACTGGTATCTATTTTAAGAAAATGCTTTTCCAATTTGCTGGAAAGCTGGATCCCTGCATAATTTTATCCGCTCTCAAAGAATCTAGCTTCTTGTCCGTCTTCATAATTTATCAAATTATTGATAATGTCACTGTCATTGAAATTTTCATCTTCAATCAAGCGCAGGCTGCTGAAGCGTTGAGAGAAAGCAACTGAATGCGCATTGTCGGGAAACTGTTTATAGCAAATGAACAAAGAGAGCGTCTTGAAGTGTCTACATTTCAGTGGCGTAACGTACACCCCCGCATCACAGGGGGAGAGGCAGGACTCTAGGGGCCCAAGGCCTGACTTACGCTAAATACGTATTTACCCAATTTATAAAATATTAAAGGCAAAACCTGACTTTCAGGGAGGGGGGTGCTAACATTCTTCGTTACGCCATTAGTAAATAGATAGAAAGCATAACAGTGGCGTCAAAGCCATCGAAATTCATACACCGCATAAAAAAATATCGCACAAAAAGGAAATCGCATAAAAGAAGACCGCACAAAACAGGTTCGACTGTATTTTTAAATACGATTGATTTCTAATTTTTCTTGCACTGTGCAGTACTGAGAAGTTGTAAAGTACTGAATGCACAAATTAGTAATCCATGCATTTTTCTACAATTTTTCATTCATCGGAACCTGATGAACTGAACTTCAGCAAAATAGGCCTACTTCACACACATACTCTAAGACAAAAATGAGAGCAAGGATAGTAAAGAATACATAAAAGATGCTATCTCTAAATCAGCCACGTCTTAATTTATTATGGCGAAGACAAACTCACACCAAGTTTTCTAAAAATTAGTCTTCGACTGTCAACATCACCTTGGAATCGTTTCCTCCGATCCAATGACACTGACGGATATCATCCTAATTCATGCAACATTAGGTGAAGCTCCCATTCAGCCGAGCTGTAATATCAACCGACAGAAACTGCTTCAGAAATTGGTGAAACTAATTTATCACCATAAAAAAAACATGAAGGAAGAAAAAGTAATAAAAATATTCTACTCCCCTCTCGGCCTTCCCCCTTCCTGCCCAATAGACAGAAGAGCAGCGGTGGATAACCAGTTATGTCCAGTTTATCCGCCAGGGGGAGGGGGGTAGCAGAGAGTGACGCTTATTGAAATGTAATTAGAAGCAGGATCGGTCCTTTAGCCTAATGACTGAGTTCCACCCACTGGTTGGCGGAAATTTCGGAAAGGGTGGGATCCTTTCCTCCCTCCCTTTTTTATTTCCTCGAAAAAAGACTTCATCGCACGTGAGAAAATGGGCTTTGATGTACTTTATCTTTATTGCGTCAAAGTACGGAACATCCTGTTAAATGATCCGCGATTTTTTTTTTATCCTCTTAAACAATGAGGATAAAAACGAGTTGCGTTTGTTGAAAAAAAGTAGAATATAACAATTTTAGAAGGGATTCGTAACTTTGTCGTCAAGAAAGTAGACATAAAATGACATGGTAAAAAGTCTTATAATTGTGGGGGAGGGGGGGGGTAATTGGAGAAAAGAAATAAAAATTATAAGAAACAAATGATTGGAATAAAAATAACTCTTTATTCTAGGGTTGATTGATTCGATCAATATCGTGTTAGCAGGCCTATTGACAATCATTGGAAATCATCTCAAAAAAGAATGCTCGAGTTATTTTTTTTAAACGATAATAGTTGCTGTGGTCTAATGCGCTTTCGATAGATATAAATTTGAAAGAATTGCTAGGATGCTACACTTTAAAATTATCCATGCTTGTCGAAGATTCAACCTCACTAGATTCATTACCCCAAGAACTGTTTGGATATTATCGTGTATACCGATTAATAGTATTCACTACGAAAAGAAAGCATTGATGTTACTTAACGTATAGTAGTATCAAAACTTGAAACGCATGTATAATCCAAAATGTGTTCAATATATCTTGTCAAATATTATACAAAAGTGTTTTAGTTGCTAAGTTACAACATCGCTGGAACAGGTAGATCCCCCATATAAATATTAAGTTAACAATATCCCATCGCATATTTAAATTATTTAAAAGTCTCAGTAATTGTGCCTTAATATTTTGATAACATACTAAAATTATGTAAAAAATACTACCTTAGTTCTTGTAAAAGAATTTGTTAGTGGGAAGAAAGTTGTAAATATATAAAATTCAAAATATTGTTGTTATTATTTTCCATTTCATCTCCTCTCCACACATTCGTGATGAACTTCTGAAGAACAAATTAGAAAGCACAACCATTTTCTTCTTTTTTTATAGTCCAGTAAAAAGCGATGTCGGAAATAACACTTTCCATCACTCATGCTTTTCACAGAAAACTACCATTAGTCACAGATTCCATTTCTTTTGGGCAACTTTTTTTTCATTTTTTCTCTTTCCAAATAAAAACAACTTTTCTTTCTAGAAGAATTTCGAGTGTTGCAAATTTCGAAATGAAAAGAAAAAACGATCACCCAGTCACAGAAAAGACAAACCTTCATTCGAGTTGGAACGGGTCTGTAGAGGTGCCATTCACACAAAATCCACGCAGAAAACAGAGAAACCTCAACTCCCTTCCTCGCAATGCACAGTATTTGGAGCACACTCTCCCCATCTTTTGTGCTCCTATCTCTTGTTGCAAAGTGGATTCGCACGCGTTGCGCAACTCTCTGCGAGTTCCCGATGAAATTCGAAAATCTTTTCATCCATTAATTCCGGATCTGCAGACGTCAGACCTTGACCGAGTCCGGCGAGGCCTGCGTGGGCGTCGAGCGCTGCCCAACCCCAACGGAATTCTTTTGGTCTCGTTCCGTATTAACCCATTAACCGCAACACCCCTCCACCCACGCGCCTGACCACCGGCAGACGAATTCAAACACACACACACCACTCGAATTTTCGTTGTTGCGACACAAGAAAAAACAAATTATTTTCTTTTTTTATTTTTAGAACTGGAAAATTTGAATGAGGGTTGCTTTGATTGAAGATCGTTCCTTGAATAAGAATGAGTTGGGAAGCATTTTGGTGGATTGAAATAAACACGTAAGTTAAAGTACATTATCTTCAGTAATAATTTTTAAGGCGACGAAAAAGAAACGGTTGATACATTTAGGGACGTGCTACAGGGAAACATATCATATAAAAGAATTGATTGCCAAGGATTATTCATTAAAAAAATACCAAAAAAGTTTCAATTCGGAAGTCACGCAGATGTATATTTTCGCTTACAGCTTGTTGAAAATGAAGAGAAAAGAAATCACATACAAAGAAAGATACTGAATCTCTTAAACAGAAGTTGAATACACAGAAAGGAGAAAAGAAATTTTGTGTGGCGTGTGTGTGTGTGATAGAGTTGAAAAAGGTATTTGTAGAAAGGGGACTACAACTGTATAGGAACCATATAAAACTGCATGTTTCTTACTTTCAATACAATTAAAAGTTAAAGGGTAGCATGTAAAAAAAAAAATGAAAACAAATCCATTTGTACATCATTGAAAAATTACAAAGCTGCAAAGTACTCGTTCTAGAGGTTTTTATTGTATCGAAAACCTAGTGAATTAAGGGTAAGAGAAGAGGTTTCTTCACATGTGTTGGGAATCTTTTAACAAGATTGGCACCCATTTAATTGTAGTCTTTAAATTCTCTTTTCTTTATGAAAAACATTAAAATAAAAAAAATAAAAAAAACAATTATATTTTAAAAATCATTTTCTCATAAACAGTTTATTTCAATTCGCCCAAATTATAAGAACATTATGCAGTAAAATTAAAACTATCGTTTCACATACGAGAGCATTTAAAATTACTACAATCAATAATCATTCCTTTCAAAAAATAGATTTTTGAAACAAGAAAATCGTTTTCTTAATAAACATTCTCTTGTTCATCTGAATCCCCTCGAGTGAATGTTCGCCTGCCATCGGAACTCCTCGTGTCGCGTGGACTGCACGTGATGTCGGGTTCACGAAGAGCCGAGTCTTGGAGAAGCGATGGATCACGAAAATCGTGCCGTCCGCTCGGCGATTAAAAGTATCAGAAGTTCGCACCTCTTTCACCGAGATCATTTGTGGGAGTCGTAAAACGGCGGAAGAACATTGTTATAGATTAGATGGAGCCAATCTTGTTCAAACCCCGTTCGGCCGGGAGAGTCGTAATGAAGAACCTCCAACTGCCTTTCATTCGTGTGCGTTGCGTTTATGAATTAGGCAAATTTTTTCTTGTATAAAAATAGGCATTCATCAATCAGGATTATGGAGTTTTGATAAATGCACTTATAGATGTATTTTTGGATGTAATCCAAGAGATAAATTTCTCTTCACATTGTATTTTATAATGAAACAATCGTAAATTTTTAAATGGTTTTGTAATATTTTTATAATAATTATTCTAAGCAGATATTTTGTAGGCTTCCTCTGTTCAGAAAACACTTCAGGATGAAAAAGATTTGAAACATTTTCTTCTCGAGTCCTTTTTTTATGCATTAAAAGAATATTGAGGTGTTTGGGGGGGAGGGGGGGGCATATTTCAGGCTTTTTTTTAATTATAAGGAAATTTAAAAAATTACTACATAAAAGTAATAAAAATATTTCTGTTTTAATTTAGTTTTTTCATTGAAAGAGAAAATCATTCTCTTACAAAATTGTTCCAAAACCAGTGCAGGTTTATCCATTGGCCACTTGGGGCGGTCAACCAGGGCCCAGATAAGCTGAACTTAGCCGGATCCAAGAGCCCCTCTTTGGATCCGACAGTGCCAAGGGGGTATTATTATCATTCTAGATTATTAAATCACCCAAAAATTGAGCTTTTTCGTAATTCGGTATGAAAAGGATATTCGTAATGCTAAAACTGTTTCCTTTAATATTTCAACTAACAATTAACTTTTTTCGTATTCTTTATTTATTGTAAGTCGACCTCCTGTGGAAAAAATCGTTATGAGGCTTTGACCCTCCAATAATTTTCGAAGAAAACAATCAAAAGTAATTAGTCATTTTATTGTTTATTTTATCCGTTTCAAATTAATTCGCTGTTGTTTTTTATTCCCGTTCTCGTTTTATCATTGTTTAGAAGTTCCTTTCATTTCACTTCACCTCCTCGAACAGATAAAGACACTTTTATTTTCAGAATTCCGATTGCGGCGGCCCCTTCCCATCATTAGTCCTGTCCACTTAAAAACCACAGAAATTAAGTGGAAGTGGAAATTCGGCGCCGAAAAACATGCCAAAACGAGAGCAAAAGAAGCAAGAAGAAAAAAAAAAAGTGCCATAAAATCCTGTCAGGCGGCTAATGCCGTAAAAACCGTTTTAATAACATCCGCGAAAGCTTTTGGCGTAATTTTCATCTCTCGCCCTCCCCCCTTGAGCGCTCGTCAGCATGTATAAATAACAAGGAGGGGGCTACTTGGCGCTCATTGCGGGTGGGCCGCCTGACTCCTCGCCTATCTTAACCATTTATTGGCTTCTTCAGTCTGCGATTGTAATTGCGGCCGACACACACAAGAGTTGTGCCAAATAATCATTAGCAAACAGTAGTCGGGGATAAAAGAAAAAGGCGATCCCCATATCTCTGTGCGAGAGCGGCGAACATGAAAAGAGGCCTGACAGTTACCTGGAAAAAAACGGCCCATTCAAGGTCACCACCCAATGGACCCGACTTGCTCCCGTTCATCTGCCTAATTTGCGCCGCTGCTCTTTCCCTACGACACCAGGAGATAAGGGGACACCTTAGGGTGAAAAGCTTCCTTTCGCCTCATGTCACATATCGGAGCCTTTTGTTTTCAATCATATTCGGATTCTAATATCACACAAAGGATAATTCTGGCGTATTTTAGTTATACTATTCACATTTCTGTTCGGGTTAAATCATTTTCCCCACATACATATCACATAGATCAGTGGTTCTTAAAATGTGGTCCGCGAACCCCAGCGTTTTTCTAAGGGGTCCCTCATTTAATGTTGAGATTTTCCTCTTTGACAGATTCTGAAAAGCCTCATGGAAAAATTGAATGATGTACCATCTTACACAAGATCACCAAATTACTTCTCAGGAAAAAACTCTGCTAGAACAAGGTGGGCGGGGGGCACCTCCTTGTGTGCGCCACTGGTTGGGAGTCAGGAAGGGGTGTATAAAATCTTGGGCGTGCACGATATTAGGCTGATAATTAAAAGGGGCCAGGGTCGATCGAAAATTTAAGAACCGCTGGCCTAGCGAGAGAGATAGATTCCTCATACACTGTATAATATCAAACAGATGACTAATTTCAATTGATGAAATAATTGAGGACATGTGAAAGAGTTATATAATTGTTCAATATTTCTAAGTTTTAAAAATACATTCTGTTTGATAAAAGGTATGTTATCCTAACCACACAAATTAATGTTATTGTTGGAACTTTTTTCTTCCTCTTTTAATCTGTAAAGTCCATTCAGTTTTGGATTCCACACTTTCACAGCATTTAATTACTTGAAAATCTCTGACTTCTGAACTGACTCCAAGTACAAAATAATTATACCAAAAAGATTGTTTTCAATAATAAAAAATATAAGTAATGCAAGCCTAAAAAGGGAAACATTTATCTTATACCTAAAAATTGCAGATATTTCTTGCTATAAGAGTTGCAAATAAATCTAATCATAAGAGTTGAAAATAATTCTACCTATATACACTATAATTATAATTATGTATACATATTTTTAATCCCATTTTATTTCATTTGTGACCCTATTAAAAAGCCCTCGAATAATTAAACTCTTTAATTACATTTTTAGTGAGGGTGGATTTGTGAGGGGCCCATCACACAAATCCATTCTCAAATGACTAGATAGGAAATGGATAATGCAAATATAGAAATTTTTCAGGTGCGTTTTCGCAACTTCAATCCATTCAAAACGAAAAACATAAAAAAGTATTATTCTACATAAGTTAGACATTTTCTGAGCAGAGTGACACACAACTCCTCATAGAATAAAAGGGGGGGGGGGAAGGATTTCTTTATATTTCGAGCAGAATTTCGAGAAAGTTTTAAAATACTTTTTTACTTCCAAAACAACAAAAAGAAGTAACCCAATTATTAAAATTACTACATTAAAATCTGAATACCAAAGAAATATTTGGATTTTTTGGAGTGTGTTTATGTGAAAAGTGCTCATGTATTTAAATGCGTATGTGTTACAGTAGCTCTACGCAATCATATTAAAAAAAATATTTCTTTTTTTAATTCAAGAATGTAAAGTAATTTTTAAGCCTTTAAAGCAATTTTTAATTTAAATTTATCCGGATGATAGTTTATGATTATTATGTAAAACAATTATTATGATAGACTCCTATGATTTTTCCCGTTTCTCTTGTTTCAATTTGAATTTACCATTAATATTCTAATATTTACTCCACTGAAGGTTTAAAGTGACAATATGAAAAAGGATTTTTAAAAAAACAAAAACATAAATTAAAAAAAAATAATGAGTATAGATTGAATCAAAGAGTGAAATCCTTTCATAAATGTGTGTTTCAGTTGAAACAATTATATTTGTTGAATAATGCATTCAACAATGCACTGAAATTCTAATAAGATTTGATTGTACATGATATAGATTCAAAATGCTAATAATTGACTAAAAAAGTGGTAAAATGATTTTTTTTTTACTTTTAAAAAAAAACAGACTTTAACATAAAAAGTTTCTTTAAAAATTTATATGAATTAATTTATAACACTGTTTATGTATTTTAACCGAGGAAAAAAAATATTATTTCGAAACACACTGGAATTTTTTTTTCTCTTAAATAGAAATAGTGTATAATAGCAGTATTTTGACGTAAAAAGTATAGTTCAAGAGGAATTTAATTTCCCTCTAAAGAAAGTATACATTTACTCTTATATATTTATTATTTTTGTTCATTTTTAAAATAAAAAGATACTTTTTTGTTTCTAAATTCTTATTCGATTCTTAAACTCCCTTTTAATTTCTTGCTGAAATTTTTAATTTTAACACATCTTTTCAGGAACTTTACCACTTAATTATTATTAGTTTTACTTTCTGAGCATGTCTCATCTTTTTTTTTTACAGGAAAAAAAAAACTTTTAAGGGTTAAAGGAATCTATAAAGCAGCGCAACATTTGTATTATCTTTAAGTGCACCACAAATACATATTTAGAGCAGCATTATCTCAAAATCTCAATACATCTAAGAAAAAGCTTTGACAACAAATATTTTTCCTGTGTGTTATATTTGTGGATCTTAAGTATTCGCATGTTATCCAGTGATAAATAACATATTATTTAAAAAAAACTTTAAAAATATCTTTTGTGTTCGAGGTTTGAAATGCCACTCACGTGTCTCCAAGTATAAAACATTTTCCATACGTAAGACCATTTTGTCATGCTACAGCTGGGCAATCCATCATTTTAGTTTTAGAAAAAATGATTGCCGTCTTGGCTTAGGTTCTTGCTATTCGTAAGGTCAAATGGGCTAAGACTTTTAAGTTCTTGTTAAATTATTTCAAATATATTTTGTCCTATAATTCAATTTCAGAAGTGTTAATAAGCACTGAAATGGAAATAATGAAATTTAAGGTTTACAATTAGCAGGTAAGATGTTAAAAAGAGTGAAAGCCCAATTCTCTTCAGAGTACTGTGTTACATAACGCTGCTTCCGATGATGCCAAGTAGGATGGTTTGGCGATCTCTCCTTTCTCGCCAAGGAGGAGGAAGCGAGCGATCAGCAGACGGCGGTGGGTGAGAGTGATTTCCCGAATCACACGCGAGCACGCAAGGCTTTGGACTCGAACCATCGGTTCCGGGATGGGAGTTACCCTTCTGCCATTCACAGGCGCCATTTGCGTGTGTTCCTCTTGCCTAATCGTCCTACCCTTCATTAACCCCAACCATGGGAAGCGAAAGCCCCTTAATTAAAAGGGAGCCTCTTGGAAATGGAAGCGCTGCCATCCAAACAATGCCCGAAAAAGCAATTTAAATTCGGATTTATTTCGCGAATGAGACTTAATTTTTAGACTTGCTTATTGATGAAACAAATGATATAAAACAGCATTTAGAGGTAAATGTGCACAGTGCTTCTATTTTAAGCCTTGGGATTGTATTTCCTTTCTTAAATATTTTAACTGTGGACCACGGCTTAAAATTATAAGGTTCCCGATATACTTTACCTTCTCATAATAAATTAAAAATTGAGAGTAGCAAAATTTCAGGAATTTCATAAAATAATTATAAATCAAACTTAAAAAGAAATAGGTGAAAACGGCATATAGAATTTTCTTTTAAATATTTTAAAAATAAATATGAAAATGAATATTTGAAGGGGGCAGATTTTCATTTAATAAATGATTGAGCTGATTTTATTTTAATGTAGAGTCGAGTTTCTAACTAAGTGCGGCGGTTCAGATTAAACTTCTGAGATACATCGAGATAAAATGGAATATATATATTGAATGTGTTGTCTTTTTGAAATTTTTTTCTCCCTCGCTTCAAGTTTTTCTTTCTTTTTTTTCGCACTTACGAAAACTCGAGAAAAATAAAATAACTAGACAGAAAATTCTGTTAGTTATTCAAATTAGCTGGCACTATTAGATCGACAGAAATATTTAAAAAAAAAAAAAAATCTACAGCGATATCAGCTTAATTTAATTATTTGACATTTAAAAGTTATCCACACTTTGAAATTAAAAGTGTTTTATTAAAGTAAATTGTCATCATTTATTTTTATTCATTTGATACATCGTGTATTGCATGAGATTAAATTTAAAACTTTATTTGTATAAGGAAAAAAAAATCCCTTGTTTGTCCTGAAACCTCTATTTGAGGTTGAGAAAATAAGTAAATAATGAAATATTAAGCGATAATCACCAACGGAAAGATTCTTATGAACACAAACAAAATATGTTTACTCAATTCCTTAAAAAAAATTTTTTTTACTTGTTCTAAAATAACAAAATTAAAAAATCTATTTAAATTATTGCATTCAATATTAAAAAAAAAAAAAATGATTGCTGAGTTTTTAAATAATACAAATTAGTGCAGATTACGTCCAGCAGCGTTTGCAAAAAATACTCGCATAAAATTACTGCTCTAAGAGAAATTTTAAGACAGATAAAAAAACTTTTAAACCCTATCAAAACAATGTTACCGAAGTAATTTTTTAAAATACTTTTACTTCTCTTTACATACTTCTTTCAAGCAGCAATTTTTGAAAGAAACTACTCCTACTTAAAAACCATTTAGAAACTTTATTTTTGTGGAGGATGAAAAAAATAAATAAAATAAATCTCTCTTTCGTATGGCACAGCCGAAAACAAAACAAACTTTCTTATCGTATACTTCTTCATCATTACACAAATGCCCCCCCCCTCTCCTCCCCGTATTTATTCCCGAACTCCAAAAGAGAGAGTTTACTGCTTTCTGCGACCTCCGACCTCTTCACTCATTATCCATCCGCGGAGGAGAAAGAAAAAAAAGTGCGCCTGAGAACTGCCGAAAACCCAAAACGTTTTTCTCCTTCCATAGAAAACCTCAGGTAAAAACAAAAGGTCGAGGGGTCGGTCACGTGGTACTAGGATGCTTAAATGGAGCTATTTACACCCGGCCGGGGGCGCCGCGCAGACGATACCCGGGGGGGATGACCAAACGACCCGTAGGCGCTTATGGATTTGACTTGGAAGTTTCGATTTTGAGATTTATTAGTCTAATAGTGTTCTATCAGAGCGCTATTAGAAGGCACTTATTTTCGCAGTTTATTGCGCTACTTTGTATCCGCATCCGCGTCGTGCTTCCCTTCCGAGGTGCGCTCAAGGATTGTGTAATTACGGAGAGAAGGCTCTCGGAAATGCAAGGGTTACGTCGATGCTTTTTCTCTTCAAAGGGGAATTAAATAATTGTTTTTTAAGTGGGGTACGAGGATCTATGGGTAGTTAGATCATTGTGAACATCTTTAACATATCAAAAAGGTAAAAGTTCGTACCTCAAATAACTTGTTTCATCAATCGTAATGAGTTTTACAAATAAAAGATTGGTATATATTTGTGTAAAAGGAAAGGGAAAGGTTTGGGGTGAAAGATAAGAACGCGGATAGTCACAGGAGTAAATATGTTACAATGTGTGGAAAAAAAGGATAAATTTTAATAAAGAAAAGGATCTCTTCAAAAATAATGAAATATTTAACTAATAAATAAAATACTTTTTTTCCTGTCAAAATTGATCAGACAAAAAAAAAAATAAACAGAAGTAGTTTTTTTTATTTATTTTGAATGAAAAGTAAAAAATTGTTTCACAAAGATATTATGACAAAAACATACAGTTTTTAATCCAAAGACATTAGCTTGAAATTCTATTAGACAATATCCTAAGACAGCGGTATTTAAACTGTAGTTCGCAGACCCCTGGGAGTCCCCAGCACTTTTCTAGTGGGTGCGCGAAAGTGTCTCACTTAATGATAAGATTTTTCTCTTTTACAAACCTTGAAAAGCGTCTTGAAAAAATTGGAAAATACGCCATCCTAGACATTAAATTTTTCCCCCAATGTAAAAACTCTACTAGAACATGTATTTCGATCAAGAATGTTATTTTTATTATTATTATTATTTGCAACTATACTACAACGTAATTTCTTAATAAGATGTTGACTGTTCTGTTTAAAAAAAAAAAATAGTATTAAAACGTCTGTATGAGTAGCAGTGGTAGTCTCAGGATTATTGAGGAACATTTTTTAATAAATCAGAAATGTGTTGAGAGCAGTGGCACACACAGGGGGGGGGGCCCCCCCCCCCCCCCCAAAAAAAACCCTTTGATTTTTTTTCCGATTGACTACAATTCTAAGTGTGTAGTACGTAAAATTTAATTAAATATTTATTATTAATGGTTGATTTTATTAATTAATGCTAATTATTTATTCTATAATTAGTTTTTATTGTGTTTTGTTCCCGAAAATCGACAAAATCAAAAGGAGCCTGATACAAGAATGGTGAACTTTCGAACCCTTTTTAAAAAATTCCTGTCTGCGCTACTGGTTGCGAGTAAAGGAAGGGCTTTGTCCAAAATCTTGGGGATCCGCGATGTGAGGTTACATAAAAAGAATCATCGTCAATTTAAGAACCACTGCCCTAAAACTTATTGATAAAATATATTTAAAGTTTTTTTCTTTACCATTTGACTATAAAGCACCCTTCGTGCTTCTCAATGATATAAATAGTTTCATTTATGAAAATAATTTATCTCAGATGAGTCCCCCACACTTACCCAAACATTTTCAACCCCTTACCAAAAGAAAAAGGTTTTGTTTTTAAGAATTAATAGACTGAAAAGTTTAAAACTTGTATGATTATTTTTATAAAGAGGGTTGCTTTCGGTTCAAACAATTATTATTGTAAACAATTAAACATATAGATCCTTGTGATGACTTTTCCCGAAAAATATCACCATGAATCGTATGTTCGCGAAATTAAAACAAAGATGCTCACGTGATTAGATAGGATCCTCTACTCAGCCTCTTGATGTTATTATGCAGGAAATGTTCCATTTATGACACTCAACTCTCTAAAAGTGAGTCCCCGTTGAATCTGTTGAGACCCCAAGTCCTTACGTTGGCATGAATGGAGGGATAAGGGATCCACTCAGGTGTCCTCGTCTTTACTCGACCGCGACTCCGAATGACGCGATTCATCTCCCCCGTGTTTCTTCTGAGGATCATGTTAATGAACAATTCATCACGATGGGACCGTAATAGGTTACACAGATGGAAAGTGAGATCCGTTCCGACTAACAGGTTGCAAGCCGAATATAGATTTGTCAACATTATTTTCCTGCTAACAGATGGCTGCTTATAAAGCTTGCTTATAAAACATTAAAAAAAAAAATCAATGTACATGTCATTATTGTGCACAACGTATACTCTACAGGCTTCAGTTCTGCGAAATTTTTAACAATACCTAAACAATTATCTTCCTATATTTTGCTTTTATTTATTTATTTGTAAATCCTATCAGTCGCAGGTCGAAGACAAGGTACTTATATAAACTCATCTAAGGTACATGCAGAAAAATTTATTCAGGGATTTCCTGAGGTATACCTTTGAATTACTTAAAATTCTAATTCCAGCAAGAGCGACCTTTCTCACGCTTATTTTACCGGCTAATACTTGCATAACAATGCCATTGTATCCCGAACCATGTTCTCCGTTGCTAATGATAGTATCTACCATTACGCCGCAATGACGATAAAAAGCACCATCATTACTCGGCGCGGCGCCTAGCCTAAGCCGGGTCAAAAATCGGAGTAGCCCGGGTCTCGTTTCGAGCCACCAAAAGAGAAGAGCCATCTGAATTTCAATCGACCTCATGGGTCTCCTCACACCCACCTAATCATTCTAAAAATAAGGTGGAAACGTCGCAAAGCACTGGTTTCCGCACCCCTAATGTGTATGATCACGGGCTTCCGCAGTAGCCGCATTCTGTGCCTAAGGGGTCATTTCCCCACTTTCTATCCATGAGCATTTTCCTTTCTCTTGTTTTTCCAAGTTTTTTTTCGATGACGTTCCCATTTTTTCATCTCTGTGGATGAGTTATTTTAAAAATTTCACAAATATAATTACTAAGATTTCGAGTAGTTTCTAAAAGTAGATAAACTTTTATTTTAAAAAAAAAAACCCTTTTTCTTTAAAATAAACGATTCAAATACTTATTTATATATTAATTTTTCAAGTACAATTATATTTTTTCCCAAACCGTGATTCCAATTTCTCTGTTGTTTTTTTTTAAATTATATTTTTATTCCAATTAGAAAAGTTTGGGCTCGTACTAAAATTTAACCCGTTCGGGATCATTTGATTTTCCCAGTTAAGCCTAACTCCATTTCAGAATTCATGTAAAATCCTTGATGTAATAAAATGCGCCAAAATTTATGGTTTACAATCATTTCAAATTCCATAAGTTCCAAATCCAGATCACACCAGTATGATCACGGAACTCAGAAATGGGAAAACGCAATCTCACATAGGATACCAGGTTCCCTGAAGGGATCACGTATATGTAATCATGGTCGTGGGGGGGGGGGCCCCCTGGGTTAATTAAATTATTTTTAGTCTAGAAGCCTATTTAACACCTGCTAAAGTAATTATAGCAAGAGCTCCCTGTCATCCTTTATAATATGATACAAACGGATCCATTGCTTAAAAGGACTACAAATCTGTGGTTAGTGCCTG
>BMAV01024204.1:843916-872859 GCA_019973955.1 Trichonephila inaurata madagascariensis
CTATTAATAAAAATTGACATTGGTTGTTCTTTCATATAAGTCATTTCAATGCTCTTTTGTGTTAACACTGAAGCACGTCATAACATACAGAATGTATTTTTGTCGCTTCTGTTGAAGATGTGGAAGTGTATCTAATGACCATTCAAGAGTGCTCCTTAACTTATGTAAGCAAAGAAGTCGACGTTATTGAAAATCGTTTTAAGAAATGTTTTCCTAATGCGGGGATTCTTACTTATGAATTGGACTTTTACTGCTTTTGAACTAAATCTAGTATTTTCATTGATTATCATACCTACATGCAACGGAAAACAATTTAATACATATGTATCTATCTTCAGTCAGTCAAATGTTTAAATGTACACGCAGATACAAGTTAATTTTTTCAATAGATAATTATAAACAAAAAAAAAAGAGAAAATGAAACAATTATTTAGTAGACATAATTACTTTTGTAGTAATACATTGAGATTTATAAATCTTCTGAGTCGCAACCGTCTGTGCAAAGAGCAGAGTGTTGTTCGCTAGCTGCGATTTGCCGACTACTGCTTGAGTGCATGATTTTAATAGGAGATTATTTAATATAATCATGTGAAAATTAGTTCTTTCTCTCATGCTTATCAATATAAGAAAAAAGGTTTATGTGCTCATTAATTTAAGGTGTAGAAAGCGTGTAAAAGAAATCCTCGATTATTCTCCTCGAGACATGTAAGTTTAGATAAAAATAGAATAATATCCGTTCTTTCAGTGTCTTTCTCTTCATTTTATCCTGAAATTCAAAATGTGTACTTCTCTCGCGCTCATCTTTGAAGTAATGCTATCTTCAAGCAGGGGCGTAGCTACCGCCGTATAAGGCATACCAATGATATGGGGGCCCCAAGCTACAGGGGCCCTAACATGTATAACTACAGTCTAACTAACAGGGTTCTCATATCTAAAAAAAGGGCCCCAGAAGGAATTTTAATACGGGGCCCCACTCAGAACTAGCTACGCCAGTGTGTTAAAGTCTACAGAATTGCACCGTATGAAGACTTGGAAGTATTTAATTAGAAATCCTGGCTATTCCACGAGAAAGTCTTTACTAGAATTAAATTTTGAACCTGCAGGTGGTTATCCACGAAACTTTTGGCTTTGCTATTAAGACTATCTTCACGTAATGTTAAAGACTATTATCCGAAATCGGAATAGTTTCAGTTATAAAAATGCTCACAAAACTAATATTAAATTTGCTATCCTTTGGAAAACAACAAATTTTATCTGAAGTGACTCATTTTTTCTGGTCTAAAATGTATTTCACATTTTTCTCTTCCACCGTAAAACTAAATGAGGTATTTCTTTACACGCTAAAATAAAAAATAATTTTTATGCATTATTTTAAAATTTTATAAACTCTATTATAGACAGATATATGAATTACAACGTTTCAAATTATCTTGAACATTGAGAGATTTTTCTGTGTGAAAATATGTCTCGCTTTTAGGTCATGTTCTCGTACATTTAGCAAAGACAGCCCTAAGTTATGCCCGTCTTCAAAAGATTTTAGTGGGTTTCATACAAAAAAAAGTACTTTAAATGTTCAATATCGTAAAGCTTTACACAAAGGCTTTTATAATAACAAAAAGAATTCAAATTGTTTTTCTTTCTTCCTATTTGCGCAAAATTGCATTTAAATTAATTTTTGAAATAATCAGGATTCGGGATAAGAAACAAAAGTAATCCGATAAACAAAACTCGTTACTAATCTTGAAAACATCTGACTCCTTCGAAAGGCAAAAGAAACGTGTTAACTTTTGATAAATTACCAATATAAAAGAGCAGACGGGGGGGGGGAAGAAGAACATCGATTAAACGCAGACGATTTCTGCTTATCGGAATGTTCGATAAAGCACCGGTCCGATTTCCGTCCGATGAAATGCACCATTGGAACGTGACTTGTGCTCGATGCAGCTGCTCTTGTCCATCCTGGGGCAGATGCAAAGGAGGCAGATGTGTTCAACCAAACTCGTAAGGCACCCTCGGAAAATCGTGTCCCAGGAAACAGTAATCAGCCCTGGACGCCGATAAACCACGAAGATTAAAATCAGGAAGACATCGCCTCCCCTTCTTTGCTTCGCACCCAAGCTGAAAGATGATTGGTTGATTTCATCTAAAATTTGATCGAAATTGATGATGTCCCGACTTCAGAATAACGATGAATGGTTCAAAATCTTTTTATCCCCCTTTTTTTCCTGGGTAGATAGAGTGCCGAACTCTTTCTAATAAGCTTTTGCAAGGAAGATAGTAGCTACCTGAAATCTGCAGATAAGATGAGGTATAATACTCAGCTATTATTTTTTTTTATAAAAAAAAATAAAAAATAAAAAAAATCACAATTGTGATCATAGTAGATAAAACTGTGCGACAGTATTCAGCGAAGATCAGAATAGGAGATAGTCAAATTCTATGGCTACTGCACTAAAATTTGGTTAAAAAAAAGCTGCTACTTTGACTTCCAGTGTTTGAAAAATTGCTTTTTTAAATGGCTTCTTTAGGAAAAGTAGTAATTTCAGTGCATTTTATTTACCTTTAGGCATGAGACTTCACGAATGAATGCGGGTACAA
Organism: Trichonephila inaurata madagascariensis; assembly: GCA_019973955.1. Lineage (NCBI taxonomy): Eukaryota > Metazoa > Arthropoda > Arachnida > Araneae > Nephilidae > Trichonephila > Trichonephila inaurata. The sequence goes on from BMAV01024204.1 coordinate 846,515, forward strand.
AAAACAGCTGAACATTATCCCAGCTTCACAAAGTACCATCTGTTAAAATATACAAGAAAATCTCGACACATCTAACCACCTTTTTCTTCAGACATAAAATGCTACGTATAGATGAAGAAATATTAAAATCAAATGTTAGGAAAGGTATAAGCGTTTTTTAGCAGCAGAAGGATTTTCACTCAACAAAGTTGCATGGCTTTGAATGAGCTTCGCGAAAGCAAATAACAACTGAAAAAATAATTTTGCGCCTCTTCTTGAGGATGACACCCACGTGATCATGAGCCTTTCTCTAACTTTCCAAATTTCCACAACGTATTTAATAAAAGAAAAATCCTTCAGCTCCACTCACGTGAGACAGCTTCGATAATGCCACACGAGTTTTAGACGAAACTCTTACTCGAGCATCGCTCTTGTTACAAAACTCTTAGCCTTGTGGAACCCTAAAAATGCAATCAGAGGGCTTTGCATCGTTTCAAAACACATCTGATGCATCTGGAACTATTTTCATCTTGGCCTTTTGATGCATCTTCTATTGTTGCGAACAATAAAAGAGAAACTTTTTACTAAGAGCCTTATACAGTCTGCATTAGATTCTATCTATCCAAACCCATTGATTCGATTATTTGATCGCGTTACTTAAATAATCAAATTCATTTTAATCGGATTATTATTATGAGGTATATCTATATGCTATACGCATCGCTAGTCAAAATCCTTTTTTTTTTATTATTTGGTCTGGTTTGATAACTTGATTTGACTAGAAGAAAAGCATAAGTTAAATTAAACTTAATATATAAAGGTATACAGAGTGGATAAAGTATATTTTTTAAGAAGCGCAACGCTATAAATATTTCATGGTTTAATACCTGGTTAAAAGTAATGCATAAAGCAAAAAAAAAAACTTTTTTTTTACCCAGTGGAATGCACAAGAGGGAGTTTGGGGGTTCAAACACTTCTCATAATAAATTTTTAATTTTTAGTATGAAAATTACTACTCGCCACTTTCGTCAAAGCGCGCGCGCGCGTTTTTTAAAATTTACCTCTCCTATAAATTAAATGTGCACATGCCGTTGTTTCTACCTGATTGTTAACAACTATAAATATCATTTAATATTACAGAAAATATTTATAAAATTACATTTAGTGTATCAGAAAGATGAAGTTAAATGCGCATGATGCAGATAATTCTTCAGGCTTTTCTGTCTACCATTGCTGGTGAAATGTGAAACGGATGCGAAACAAAATACAATTGTATTCCACAATTAAATTACTCTTCAAGTTATGTTTACATAGTGTATACACGCTTGTTTTAGGCTTTTTATAAAATACTCTATATTTTCATTGAAAATACACATTAATCTACATTTCTAATTAATGTAGAATGGGGGAAAGGTTTTGGAGTAAAAGGTAGAACGAACACATTTTTTTTTTTTTTTACTTTAGAACTGGAAGTTATTGTAACTAAACTGAATCGCGGTGGTTTCCGTGTATTGTGAATCCCAAGAAAGAATTACTCACCGTGTTGGAAGTAGTTTGCTTTTCTGACGTACACACAGACGAGGGCCATGAGCTGAAGCTGGGAGAGCCTCTGCCTCGTGGACGAGGGGAGGGGCAGTAGGTCTCTGAGATTGGCGATCTCCGCGTTGATCAGGTCCCGCCGCAGCTTCGACGCTCCTTTCGTCGATTTGTTGGCATCGAAACTGAAAAAGAAATAAAAAACAGCGTTTCAATTCGTTGAACATATTCGCATATCAGCTACACTAGAGCCTGATTTCAAATTATTAACTAAATACGTGAAAATAATTATCATTCCGGAATACGAGAAATCCTGGATGTGAAAAAGCAAATCCAATACGGAACACAGCATTTCAACTAGCAAGTTAAGTTTAAGAATGAACTGCGGGTTAAACATATTTTAAAGTGATATCCTCATCCTTTTTCGCTTTGTATCTCAAAGGGAGGATCTTAATAATAATTTTGAAATGTATTAAAAATACGCCAGTCTATATATTGTGTTGAAATACTTTCAGTAGTGAGACAAAAGAGCAGAAATATAAATTCAAAATAAAACTTAATCTACTTTTTTTATAAATAAAAAGAGTAAGTTTTATATAAGTACGAGGTTAAACAACACTATTTTGGAAACACTAACTTAAAAAACTTTTTTCAAAGCAAAACTTATTTTTGCATGAAAGAGTATGTCGGGAAAACTATTTTCTATATCGTTGACACCATTCTTCAGACATTTGTCATATCGAGAAACCAACAAGTCTATACCCTCTTCAAAGAAAGATGCCGCCAGTGAAGAGAACCATTGCTGAACAGCTAGTTGCGAGAACTCTTCACAAAACAATCTTACTCTGAACCGTCTGTTTTCATGAATTTTCTCATTAAATTTTTCAATCAAACCATCAGTGAAGAAGTTTGCTCACTCCGTGCTTCGTCATGAACATTGTTGTGTCCCTCATTGAGTTTTCGAACCCACTTTCCATCACTCAATAAATCTTCAGCATAGATCTCTACAAGTTAAAGATAAACTTCAACTGGCTTAACATTCTTGCATTCAAAAAACGGATTATATAGAACATCTTTCATCATCGTCGAGATGGGATATCGTTTTAAACATTTTGAATGTTCACTATAACACATGTAAAAACAACACTATACTATTGTAATGGTATCACTGTGTGTAATGTCAATCAACCAAAGACACGTGTTCGCAAGGGTTGAACCCCGATACTACAGCTGCGATTTTCGTAGAGTGAAACGGTACTTAGTTTCCGGACACCCCTTGGATAATTCTAACCGAGACAAATCTTGTCCCATGAAAAAGTAAGATTAAAGAGAGCTACTGCACCTTGGAACCACGAAAAATTTTCGGATTAATGATAAATGAACTCGTGAAGCAAATCTACCCATAAAACTCCATACCTTTTCAATGAGATTTAATTCCAATGAATTCGCAGGCCATTTTCTCTCTCTAGAACAAGGATACTCAACCTTTTCCCCCATCTGGTCACATACATGGGATAGGTATTTCACGCGAGCAGAAACATGAGTATACTCCCGGGCGGGCGAGGAGAATGCTATAAGACAATAGCAGCATTTCACAAAACAAAATGGACCAAAATATTAAAACTCTCATTTTTGAATTTTATTTTAATTCTTTAAACTTTTCTATCAAACACACACACAAAATATTTACTTCTATGCATTTTTTACTGAGTTATGGGGTAGTTTCGATTTCCTTTCATCCATGACCAAGCCTCTTGTTTACATTCTACTATCAAAAAAAGTAAATTGATAGATTTGATTGCTTCATAGATAGAATTCCACGCTTAATTTGTAGCACATTGTTCTTAAATAATTGAATTTTTTAGTGCAATGGTCCATGGCCGGATCACTCATAAAAGGCCACGAGGCCGCAGGTTGAATGTCACTGCTCTAGAATTTCAGGGGCTTTCATTGTCGTGTATCAACTTGCATTTTTCATCCATGAACAGAAAGTCTAGACCCACTGCATCCCAAAAGAAAACGAACGTAGCGGATTAGAATCTCGGTGCAGTACCTCTGCGATGTTACGATTTCTATATCAAAGATGTGTAACAGTGTTTTCACTCAATAAATAACATTCCCCACAACATGATACCCAGCATAGTCGATAAAGGGTTCCTCTCTCTCCACAGTAGTAATGCCTGGAATCACTTTATTTGTTGAATTAGAAATGTTGGTACTTTATATGTTGAATCGAAGTTTAAGACTGTACCATTGTTGCTTAAATAGATAAGAGAGAGGTGCTCTATAACTTTATCTACATTTATGTTTTCGAGGAAACTTTACTTTGCATGAATCTATTGTTATTTAACAATGTTATACGAGATGATATAACGTATTAAACAGTCTCTTAAAACATTACCTAAAGCAGGTAATGTTTTAAGAACCCCAAAAAAGAACCCAATTTTGGTTGATTGGGCCAGCTTTAACCTCCATTTTAGCAACCCTGAACATAACACACAATTTAGAAAAAATGATCATCTCAAGTGAGCAAATTCTAAGTTTGTATAATGGACAATATAATAAAATGATAATAAATAGTAATATACGACGGATCCTTTTAGAGATCATCAGAAATTAAAACATACTAGATGCTGTCAAATACACAACTGTTTCTTCTTTTTACTCTGATTAGGTTTAGGAGGAAGCCTAGTGGTCGAGTGATAGCGAATCGCGCTTCCACACCACAGGTCCGGGTTCTATTCTCGGGCTGGGAAAGGTCGACTCTGCCTTTCCTCCCTATTCCAGTGGGTCGATGAATGAGTACCAAGTTTGCTTATGGACTTAAACACTGGAGGTCTCGCTTCAGACTGACCACCTGATCGGGACATCTGCTTATACAGCTCAGTGCCCAATGGTCACGTATACTGGGATGGGCACAGTAGGTCCTGGCCCTCATGGGATGTTGTGCTACTGAATTTGAGGTTTAGGAAAGTCTTGGTATGTACGCAAGTGCCATGGTGAGTATTTAAACGCCAATGTACATAAAAATTACTACATTATGTTTTGATCTCGTATATATATACCGGTTGATTCAAAAACAGTGTGGCCATTTTCAGAGCATAATAAATTTTTATTGAATAAAGTTATTTACTTGAAATTTTCAGTGTGGCTTCCTTTAGCATAGTACACTTTAAGTAAACGTTTAGCCAAGCCAAAATAGCTTTCTCAAACATTTTTTTTTTTGGGGGGGGGGAGTTTTTCAAACTTTCTCTTTGATTGCTTTTTGAACCCTTAGGAGAGTTCTTACTTTATAACTAGTTTATTGTTTTTTTAGTACTCCTGTAAAAATTTTTCGCAAGGAGCACAGTCGGGGAGATGATAGCTATTTCTCATAAGGAAGGAAATTTATTTATTTTTATTTGTTAGCCATTGTATTGTTGTTTTTGCAGTATGACATGTGCAGAATCTTGGTAAAAAAAAAAAAAAAACTTTCCTCGAAGGTAAAGACGTTTACTTTCCTTGATCATGTGCTGCAAAACTTTTTGCTGATAGTATGTGGCATCAATTTTAGCCTTTGGTTCTACACAAAAAAATGGTTTTGTTAAGCCTTGAGATGACATTTCCATTCATACCATTACACCTGAGAATTTACTTGCTTTTTCCAAAACAGCTGCGTTTTTGCGACGCTGTTCACGTGAAATGCGTTGTATCTTCGTTTCGCCAGTTGTAAATGACAGACGAAACAGTGCTTTATCTGAAGTTATTCATATTTTGTATATACCTTTGCGTAACATTAAATACAAAGGCCAAGAGCGTTTTCTTCATTTTCTACGGTCTTTGCAGACATTTGACTACAGACTTGTTTATACACCTTTTTATAAACAATTTTCTTTTTCCAACGACAAATTGTTGATTGCGATACCTGTAGTTTCTTTGCCAAAGCTCTTTGAAGCAGAGAATTTTCTACAGCGATAATTCTTTCCAACTTCTTTTTTTCTTTTTCATTAAGGACTTCCTTTCATTCACATTTTTTTTCTGGAGCTTTTGATTGCGAGCCAAATTTTATTTTGTTTCAAAGTTCAGATAGTAATATATTACAAAGATGTCTTTTTTGATTTTTAAATACTTTATTTATAACAGAATTTCTGCAAACATCCTCCAAAAGCCTTAAAATTTTGTTCCGGGTTTGAGGATATTTCGGTAGTATAATTTACTACACTAAATAAAAATGGTTAGATTAGTAATTTAAATGTTTCGTTTTTAAAACAAAACCATTAGTAAAATGATAGAAATTCACCATAAATAGTTATATGCTTTTAAAAAATTGGTCACATTAATTTTGACTCAACCGGTATATGCATATATTTCTCTCAAAAAAAAAAAAAAAGAAAGAATACCTACAGCAACCCTAGTATTTCATAGAAAGGCATCCACTATCTTACTATGGTCACCAGCGTTGTCAAATCAAGGGTTGAATACAAAAGCAATGTAGATTCGGGGATGCACGTTAAATCTGAAAGACCCGATGTTCTCCTTTTGGCATGGTGTGGAATTTTGAATGAGGTTCTAACTTAGGTGTCGTTCTCGTCATTTCACTGTGGTTTATAATTAAAAAATCCATCACCTGTAGCCCCAGTACAGCTTAAGAACGTGGCATTAATGAAAAAAAATCAAACCACAATCTTAATCATAAGAAAACTCTTTTATGAGTGGCGAAGAAAAAATATGTTTGGTGGGATAGAGTATACTATATTATATATATAAAATCTAATAAAAGGTGTGACTCCAGATTCCTAGTTTTTTTCAATTTTTTGAAACTTAATTATGAAACAAAAAATATATATTTTAACAATTTTATGCATTTTCATCACGGGAAGCGCTATTTTTGCACATGAAAGAATTCTAAATCATCTTTATATAAATTTCCACAATTTAATTTTGCACATTCAAAAAGAAATCTATGCAAATGTATTTAGATTTATTTAGAAATTTTTCATAAGCAAAAAAAAAAAAAAAAAAAAAAAAATGATTTTAGCGAAGTTATTTAGGACATTGGAATAGAAAAATCCACACCAATATTTTAAAATCTACAGAGGGTAAGATGAAACTTCGAAGTGGGCCCTTTACTTCTCTACTCGAATCGAAATCCCTAGATGAGCACTAGGGGAGAAGACGGAAGAAAAAGTAACTGAAGGAGAGAAATCATCTAACGCACAGTTTCTAATTCGCCCTGATAAGTCATATTGCCAGAGCGCACTTAAGTTTTTCAAGAAGACAAAGAAGTATGAGAAGGAGGGGGAAAAAAAAGAAAAACCATTGACAATAAAAAACAGTTTTGCTTGAAAAATTTACTAAGAAAATTTTCTATATCTTAATGTAATAATTTCCATCTTTTAGTCTAATAACACCTTTAATACTGCCAAATTGTTCTTAGTGTAGTTGAGTAAAAACTTTTAATCAAAAGCGGAAAAGACACTTTTATGAACTGAAATATTCATCAGCCTCTTTCATGCTCTCGATAGAAAATAGAATCTGCGGCATCTGAAAACTTCCTTTTTTTGTACTTCAGCGTCGAATGTGATTTCAGTTTCAACAAACAAACGTAAAACGAAATTGCACATTTAAAACTGGAACAATTTTAATTGAAGCGTCAAAATTCAATCTCGGAATTCAATGAATCAGAACTGCTTGAATGCAAACATATCATGACCTCCGCGCTCAAAAAAAAGTATACAAACTTCTCTTGCGCATAATGCAACTTCAAAAAATATAAACGAACAAATCTATCAAATGTTCAAAAGCCTCTTTTCAACACATCGAGAAATCCCTCGACTTGATTACGATTATTTCCATGAAACTTGTGCGTTATTTTAATTATAATCATTCGCCACAAAAAACCCTCCTCGCTCTTTCTTCCTTCCTCCGAATTCTGTTCTTTTGCTGAACAGAACCATTGTGGAGGGGACCAGAAATACCAGTTTAGAAAAGCGGCCGACTTATGAAACAAATTAAAACGAACCGACCCTCAGGAACACCCTCACCTTTTGTGGAAAAAATATATTTGAAAAAAAAAAAGTCTTCCTTCATCGGCACAGATAACAAAAGCTTGACCATTGCGTTTAGAAGACGACACCCAACCCAGGGGTCGAGCAACAATGAGCGTCGTCAACCTCCCTCCACCTCCGTCTCTAAATAAGCAAAAGGACCGTTTAAACGTCACTCTTTGCACCTGAAAAGAAATAATAAACCCTTTTTTTTTCTTTCTTATTTTCCGACTCTTTTGATTTGGGGGGAAGCAGCAGCAGAAAAGAGAGCATTTCGGAATGAGCGTTTCGAGTTTTATTACATTTAATGAAACGCTTGTTGGGGGGGGGGGGCGGAGGAATCTACCCCTTTTTTGAAATGAATGAAAATAGTGGAAGAGTTCTAATTGCGGGGGTTCTTGGAAGGGTGATGCCCTTCTGTCACTGGCCACGCGAACTGGATGGGGAGGAAGGAATGCAAAAAAAGTCAAAGATCTCACTTTTATAAACAATTTTTGAGAGTTAAGTTACAACAACATGGAAGGGGAAATGCTCCTCATCTTTTTCGCATTCAAAATCGCTTAGATACTTTTTAATATAACTTATTTATATACACCGTAAAATCTATCTTCACTGTGATAAAGTATTCTTTTGCCAACTTTTCTCTGCCCTTCGGTTCATCTTGTCCCTTTTTGTATCGTATTAATATTCCCTATTGGGATGCATCAACCGATAGATGAAGGCTAAAAAGTAAATTGGGAAAGAAATTTGTTTATTTTATGTATCCGTTTCATACTATTCCCAATAATCTAGATGAATCAGATATTCAGAATGAAAGCAGCAATCAAATATTAATAATCGTTTTGAAGTAAAGTATTCAAGAGAAAACTTGATACTTTATACTTGATATTACAAGCTAAGTGTTTTGTCGGCCTGTTTCAAAACTAGGTGAACAAAAATGAAGAACAATGTTTACTTGGGAATTATTATTAATATTGCGAATTAAAATATTCAATATTCATGTCATGCCTTACGACATGGAATAGTTTTTCCATTTTATCAATATTACGAAAAATCACACAATAAGCAGTAAAGAAACTATACACTTGATTTATTCATTCACGAGGTCTTCACTAACAGAGATGGCTGTAAAACTGATTTAAACCAAATATTGTTTTGTGATATTGACTGAATGTGTGACAATAAATGATATTCGACAAACAGTTAATTATTACTATTAAACTTTTGTGTCTAGTGCCACTGAAGACCCGCCGAGCAGAAGGGCTGATAGACGGTAGTCTCACAATTGTCATAAAATTCTTAACTCTTATTTGCTTCGTTTTCCAAAAAAAAATCTTCTTAAAACTCTTAGTTACAGTAATACATCAAAAAATCGTTAAAAAACTGCTTTTTTGCATGTTTTACTTAATTACAATTAGAATTGTAAAGGAAATATATTACTCTTATAACACTCACACACACACAAAATTAGCTTCACTTATAAGTAAAAGCAGGCATTTGAAAAGATGACGATAATTTATTAGCAATAAAAAAAAAGACTCCTGGTGGCTAATAAATTTGTCTGATTCAATTTACATAAGTTAATAGCATATCCATAAAAATTAAGCATTCATACATACATTTTATATTAATAATGCGGCATTAATAAGATTCAACATATTGCATTATATTGAAAGCGTTTCGTATTATTATAGAATGCTCAGGTAGAAATAATATGCAAAGTATTATAATATTTTATGGAGGAAAAAGATGTTTTTCCCGATTTCAATAATTATATTATTGAAATATTAATTCTTATCTCTGAAGATAGAAGCCACGGTAGCCGATGTGGTCACGGTCGTGAACCGATGGGTCATGTCAGCATTATCGCGTCACAGGTTCGAAACCTAGTACCACTGAAGATCCTTTGTGTAGAAGGACTGTGATGCCCGTTAAATCTATCGCGACTCAGAGCCCTCTCGTTTGCGGGATGTGGAAGTTTGGAGAGTGGAGTGCCAGCTCAAGGGTCGTCATCGTAGTTCAAAGCGACGAGGTCCGTGGCCAATAACAAACGTGTTATCTCACAGTGCGACATCAGTTCAAATCCAATCAAATTCTAAAGTCAGGACTCACTTTTAAGGACACCGGAATCATTTTTTTTTTTTAAAAAAACAATTAACATCTTTTTCTACCATTGCTTGAACTATAAAGTTTTTTCCTAAGGAAATAACAACGACCCAAGTGAGTAATAGTAGAATTTTATAACCTTTCATTTAATATTTTAAAAAATCTGCGTATGTGATAATTATCGGAAATTTGTACTTGTTATATCCCCTCACACAGGTATAATGTGGAGTTTCATAAGCAATGATTAAACATTATGAAGTTTTTTATTGGTATCAAGTGAATAAATTAAATCCAGCGAGGGGTCGGACAACCATTCCAAGTAAAATGGTGTTTAATTTTGATTTTAAAAGATATTAGACACACATGGAAATCGAATAATAGAGAGGCGAGTGGATGTTTGGATGGCATAGTCTGAAAAAAAAAAATCCTTAAGAACTACTTAAAGTTGTAAATTCATTGAGATAAGTAATAGGAAAGTAATATATTAAAAGTATGTAATATTCCAAATAACTAAAGTAAAATTTAAAATACAGAATATATTTCCTTAATATCATAGTTCCGATGATGAATAGATAATATATATATATACATTAACAATTTTGGTGTAATCAGTCTCCTCTTTACCCTGTGGGGTGGCGAAACATTAAAACTTCAATAATTACAAAATACACAGGACAGTTTCCTAATTGAGAGCAGCTTAAACCAGAATATCATAAAAGAGAAATTACGCAAAGGAAACGAAAACTGCAGCGACAATTGTGAGGATAATTGAAACGCATGCAATGGCTCGTGATGAGAGGTAATGAAAGAAGCGGGAGCGACCAATGAGCGGCTGCAGCTGTGCCAACGGACGTCTCTTGTAACACGAGGGAACGCCGCCGTCAATGCGACTTGCCCAAAGGAAACATTCCCAAAGGGAGAACCGTTTCTCATTTGATCTCAAATTAGTAAATTGTCCTCAAGATAGGATTAAATAAAGATGAGAAACATGGAATGCCAGTACTTGTTAATATGGTCATATAAGAATGTGTACACGTATCAACAGCATACGCAAGAGGGATATTCAACTTCTCCCCCCCCTATACCAGCAGATTTTTAATTTTTAGCGTAATGGTTATCCCCTTCGGAGATTTCATCTACAGATTCTTTAAAATATACCTTATCCCCATAAAAGTAGTCTGTGTATGCCACTGACTTGTATAAATGAATGTAGCATGCGAATGAAATTGTTTTTAAAATGAACGTGAATTGGTAATAAAAGGCAAACATGGGAATTATTAAATGCAGTATCATACAATAAGAGAGTACAACTAAGGAAATTCATTTGGGGATGAGACTTTGTGCAATAGCAGTACATGTTCAACTCTCAATGTCATTCCGCCAAATGGACAGCCAATTCGGAGAAAATAGACTTCGAAATTAATGCTTAGCTTTTATTTTATTAAGAATACTTGGTACCCCAAAAATGACAAACCTATCGTTTTTTTTTAATTTTTATTTAATCTTATTCTTTGCATTATTATCTTTCGATTGATATATCATTTGTGCAAGTCGGAAAATTAGAAGTTGAATAAAACATTATTTGAAAAGAAATTACGCAATTCGGCCACTCCGCCTTTTTAGAAAAAAAGAAGCTAAAAAAAAAGCGTTAAGATAAAAAAAAATCTATTTTATAAAGAGAAATAATAACTATAAAAAATGAATGTGTAATATATAAAGCAGAATATTTCCGAGGAAATACAATAATGTAATTTTTCTTCTTTGTAAAATGTGTGCACGTAAAATTTTTGAATTAAGGCATTTTATATTAATAATTTCTTAATTTCAGTTCTTATTAATGATATGTTTTTCATACAAATGTAATACTTCAATATTATGTGAGAAAAAAACTAAACTTTCTGTTGTGAGAAAAAAAATTTTTTTTAACACTTTTCTTGTGCAATTAATACCATTTTAAAATAGATCATTTATAAAAATGTATGGATTGAAAAAATACGAAAATGCAATTATTTTAAAGAAAAATATATAACTAATATCTTAAACTGGTATTTTAAGTTTACTTAAGCTTATTATAATGTTTTTTTTTTCAGAATTATAAACTTTAAAGTTGTTTTTCTCAGTTTGTGTTTTTCGAAACATAAGTGCAGTCAAAATGCTACTCCTTCCACAACTATTTACCAATTACTTCCATTTTTTTCCTGTGTGTTGCATATAAAGTATGCAACAAAATTAGGGATTCATTTTTCTGTAAATTGAATACTTTTCTTAAAAAAAATTAAAATGTAAGAGATATTGGCTTTTTCGTTGATTTTTAGCATGCATATCAACATTTTATTTTTTTTCTCAAAAACGAATTAAGTTATTGTAAAATCGATCCCTAAAGTTGTTTATATCATCCATAAGTATATTACAAAAAAATTTCAGGTCAAAAAATTAATAATTACAAAAGGAGTAGGATTTAAAATTTTCCAATTTTTTTCAAAAAATTTAAATTTTTAAAATTGTGTGAATAGCAGAAAAATTTCCTCTTGTTTCATTTTCTTGAATAGAAACACTATATAAAATGCTAAAATATAATTTTTAAATATATAAAGAAAGAAAGTAGCTCAAAGTGTACCAAGTCCCTTTAATTTTTAATTACCTCCAGTCGGTGGAATTACATTGAAGGTTGAACACCCTAAAGAAGTACTACTATTGCGCAGTCTCGTCCCCAAATGAATTTCCTTAGTCGTGGCCTTCCCTTGTTAACAGAAAAGCAGTAAGTACTGAGGAAGAATCCATGCGAAAGCGCACAGTGAGAATTAAATAGAATTACATTGAATTGATGGTGGAGGGTGGCATTTATAAGAATTTATAATGGATAAGAATTAATTAGTGATATATAACATTGGTATAGAGAGAGAAAGTTATTATTTCAAATGTCTTCGGTATCATACACATGAGAAAAACATTTTTCAGGTGTGATACCGAAAGCATTTGAAATAATAATTTGGGGAACTTATTATAGATTTATTTCATTATATATATATGTATCATTTACGCATAAAATAGTTTTTGATCTAGAGTTATATAAAGCAAAAATTGAAAAGCCAGAAGATATTTTCCGCAACTTCCAACTGATTTGTTCTAAAAATTTACTAACAGAGGAAAAGCGAAGATACTAAATATATTTTCGGTACGAATGTGCAGAAACGTATAAGCTTCGCTTTTGAAAAAAATGCTATCTGAATAAAAGATCAAGTTAGCTTAAGTATATGGAACACGTGGAGGAAGGGTACTAGTGTAAAAAAATTGCATGAAGTTCGTCCTTTGTCAAGACGACGGAATTCGATTCAATGATTTCGAACGATGTACCGTTGCGTAATTCGGTTTATGGGTAACGTGCTTCAGTTCTCAACAGGTGAAGGCGAAATGAGGGAGCCCTCCTGAATTAATTCGAGAAGCGACAACAAACCATTCAGCAGTAATTGAGGTGAGAGAACTCGGATTCCATTTGTGGAATGCGATCATTATCATCGTGTCGAATTTCACACGTTCGCTTCGCACGAAACCAAAAAAAGACCCCCACCCCCGCAGTGAAGTCACTTCAGTTCGGAGGAAGCGCCTCTTTCCCAGAACCGCCACAACCGTTGCGCGTCCGTTTTTTCGCGAAGCTCATTAGCATAAAACGGCTTCCCTTATCTCAGGCAAGTGAGGTCTCAGCTTTGCAGCTGAACCGCTTCATTAATATGCAGGCGAAAGTGAGTCTTCCCCTACACCTGGAGATCTCGGTGTTTGTCCACCCACCCAACCGGTTGCCACAAATTAAAAGGGATAACACATAGAAATGAAATCGCTCTGCTTTTCCCTCTATTCCACAATAATGTCTGCTCGCTCGTATGTGTTGAAAGCATTCTGCAATGGATCGAAGAGCCGATACACTTCAGTCGAGTTATAAAAGTCACAGGTCAAAATCCTATCTAGTAGTGGTATTTTGAAAGCCCTAGTCAGGTCGTGTAGTCGTTTATATGTATGGCACTTTGAAAATACTTGTCATTTCAAAGAAAATAAAACCTTCGAGGCAATTCAACGAGTCATTAAGACTACTAAATCGTTATGCAGCTGTGTTGTAAAAAAATTTTTTTTAATTGTATTATGTTCATTCGCTGCTCAGTAGATACACGCGATTTTCTTTTCGAAAGTTACTAGATTACTAGAATGCAACCTAACCTATGTCCAAGACGACAATGAAATCAATCTTATCATTTCTTTTGGATAAATTATAATACTCGAGATCTCCAATTCCAGTTTGCTTAGGTCTTCAATATGGTAAAGTGTTGCAGACAAGACTATTTGCATACAAGAAACTTAGGCAACGTGATGTGAAAGTTTAGTAAGGGAGATATCAGCTCACATATTTCATCCGATTTGCTCGTAGCTAATACAGTCCACATTACTACGACGTACTAACCACAATTTAGCTCACATAACATACAGATTAAAAGAAGCTTCGTGAAAATTTGTTTTGAGTGGTATGCATATCTGACAAAAACTCGCTTACTCCACTCTGTAAGCTCTAAATATTCAAAGTGAAGCAAAGTAGAGGTAGGGTTTACTTAAGTCAGTGATACTCTAAGAGTAGAATGTATATCTTTAGGGGTAGTACGTGAACGATTCGTAAAATTCGTAAAACAAACACATGAATAACGAAAGGGTACCTACTGCGAAAACTTGCTGGGAAATATAATTCTTGAAAACTGTTAGAATTCGTATTAGATTTTCCAGCCATGATCAGGAAGTGCAATAGATTTATGGATTTAACTAATATGTATCGAGAAAATATTGAGTGATAAATTTGAAGTTAAACTTGTTCACATATTATGGCTGTATAGAGGCAGTTGTGTATTAATTCTGTAGAAACTCGAAAGTTTGCATTGAAGTGATGTGTAAGTTTGCAGACTGCCATCCCTCGACCATGACTCCAACTAACGAGATCCGTCATCAATATTTCTGGCGTATTTTCAAAGTGGGAGATTAATAACCAATCAGTCTGATAAACACAAGGTGGTTCTATCAACCAGGCACCCTCACTAACAGTAAAAAAGATTAAATCCAAAGGAGTTTTGGGGTCCTTCCTGGGGCCAGACATAGTATAGAAAATTTTTAAGTAGAAACTTCTTTCATCATTAATGATCAAACCTTTTCTTTAAATATTTTAATCGTCATGAAAATAGTAATATCTTCCCAATTTTTTTGGTTATAATTTTCAGTGAAAAAAATATTGTGCATAACTTTTCCTGATGAATCAGTATTTTCAGACAACAGAACACACTCTGAAAATATTTCAACTCTTGAGTAAACTGAAAAAATTGTCAAAATTTTTGGAAGAAAAACGGTTTTTAAGCTAACTTCTGTCATAAAATTAATAATAATTAAGGAAAATATTTTTAAGAAATTAATTTTTGCAATAACTTTTTAAGGTATCCGGCTGCGCTCGGAACCGCGATTTTTTAAATGCGTGCAAACGAATATTTTTTTAACATTTAAGGTCACTTAGATTAGAATACATGTATGAAATTTTTTTAAGAATATTATTACAACTAAAAATGATTTAAATGTAATATTTTAATAAAAAAGTAAGCGTAGAATTATTTATTTTCCAAATATTCTTCTTTAATGGAAAACGCTTCTGTCATAATAATATTTTGCCTATATATAGCTCAGACCTCTGTACAGAGCCTGAATTAGGATATATTTGAAATTTATAATTTAGAAGTGGATTTATCCATATTTTATATATATATATATATATAATACATCAGATTGGGAGAAATTTTAACCGGAAAATACTAATAATTATTTCAATGGGTAGTAACTCTGAAAATAATGTGAATTTATCGAAAGTTGTAGTTCAGGCACTCTGGAGAAGTTTTAAGCAAAATATTATTATTATTATAGAAGCATTTTTCATAAAAGGAGAATGTTTTGTAAAAAGTAATTCTAAGTTCATTTTTTGCCAAAATATTGCATTTAAATAATTTTTTTATTGCAAATATATTCTTAAAATAATTTTATGCGTGTATCAGTGGCGCACACAAGGGGGTCCTGGGGGTTCGGACCCCCCAAAGCTCTTGATTTTTTTTCCGATTGATTATAATTCTAAGTATATAGTACATAAAATTTAATTAAGTATTTGTTATTAATGATTAATTTTATGAATTAATGCTAATTATTTATTCAATAATTAGTTTTGTACTGTGTTTTGTTCGCGAAAATCGACAAAATCAAAAGGAGCATGATACAAGAATGGTGAACTTTCGGCCCCGGACCCCCCCCCTTGAAAAATTCCTGTGTGCGCCACTGGCGTGTGTATTATAATATAAGTGACATTAAATATTAAAAAAAATATTCGTTTGTATGCTTTTGCAAAATCACAGTTCACAGGATGCCTTAAATAATATATTTTCATTAAAGAGGGAACACAATATCAACCGCGTTTGCATGTAAACCATTATACATAAGTACAATACACATTTAAAAGAGTTTTATTTTTTCGTTTATGTGATGTTTGATTCTATCTTTTAAGAACTGGATTCATAAAAAACCCAACTGCTAACGTAAATATTTTACAGAACTAATATCCTTATGAATTTAAGTTCCAAATATAAAAATTTTAATTATTGAAATAAATAAAAAAATTTTTTTAATTTCTAAATATGTTTTCTTTTTTCCACATTTTAAACAGATTAATTTGGGGATAGAAATATTTTCATGATTTAAATTTGCACATATTTATCATACATTTCCTTCTTATATAGAAATGTAGTTAATTTTAAAAGAAATTTTTATAAATTTTCTTCCGTTTCGCATTAGCTTTATATATATATATATATATACACACTCACACACATAAGTACATAAATAAATTGTTTTTTGATAATACAATTATAGTGATTACTATAATCACTACTCCGAAAAGTAAATCTACTTCATCATGAAAATTCATCTTTTTTTAAATAATATAATTGCATATAAGATTTGTTTAATCATTTTAAAAAGTAAACAAACTCTAACTTTTTTTCTCTTTTCCTTCATCATAATCCGGAGCAATTCATAAGCACACACAGTGGTCATAAAAGGTAAAAAAAAAAAAGGCTTATTCATAATTTTTTTCTTTCTGAATCGTCATTCCGGTATTCTCTCTTTGTTTTGGGTCTCTTATTTGGGACTTTTCCTGCAGCACAGTGGGATAACTCTCCGTAATGATCTCGCTGAAACAGGTGAACGAGGAGTAATGAGGCTGATAATAACATTATGAAATCAGATCGGTGGATAGGAATTGAAATGAAACAAATCAAAATAACGCCTCGGGATTGAATATTTTATTGGCCTCTATTTATTTATTTTTTCTTCTTCAAACTGTCCATTGTTAACGAGAATCGGGTCTACTGCAGCTCCCCAATGCAAAAAAGTAATTCACGTTCTTAATTTTTTTTTAGAATCCAATATGTGTCAGGTATGTTTTTCTCGGATGGTGCGATTTGCCGCAGGCCACCACCGAATCTCCTTGAATCCGCGCTTCCCGTGATTTGGTTTACACTACTCACGATCAGGGTCCGGGCGATACCGGTCCGTCAGCCCCTAACACGATTTTGTGGCGTTGGACACATGTAAAAGAAGGGTTTCCTTTTGTCTATATTCGATCTCATCCTTTACATAACGTGTCATTGGTGACAGACTTTGTAAATATGATTCGCGCTCAAGTGAGAAGGATGTCACGTTAGCTGCCTTTTCAATGTAAGCAATATCGGGTGAGCATATGTCTATTACAATTAGACATATGTTTGTTCGGATAATGTTAAGAATTTTTAGTCCATTTACCTCAATAAATTACAATGATGTGCCTCCTTGGTGCTCGGAGAATGTCTAGGCGATATTCCAGTTCCCTCCAAATGTTCTTTAACGTGTCTCCTGTTACGCTGCCATTTTTCTTTAAACAATTCATATCATCGCTTTATAAATTTTGCATCAGGAGGGTTGCGTCCATAATAATTTCGAAATTCAAGTTAAACATTGATGGATTAGTTTGTTTCGTGAAACCGAAGCCCGCATTGGTTTTTTTTTTCTCTTGAATGGACACCGTTTTGGCCGTAAATGATACCTTATTTACAAATGTTCCCCTAAATCCCTCTTGAAGGAGCACTCCCGTCATCTTGCACAAAAATACTAAACCTGACCTATAGAAGGATACAAAAGTTACAATATTATATAATAAACGCTTATTTTGTAATTAATTTTTATAATTAGAGCCAGACTTTGGGTTCTATATTTTTAATGCATATATACAGTATTCCTATCATGTGACGATTTAAAAATTCGCCTTGGTGAACAAAGCAGAAATTCCTATTAGATATTAAACGATACTCTTATATAAAGTCTTCAACTTATAATCTTCCTGTCAAGAAGCCATTACTTTACCATGTCCTTTTTCTAAAAGAAGAAACTTATTCCAAATGTAGGATGATGAGGAACAATTAAAAAGCAGGAAAATATTGTACGTTTTTAATTTGTAATTGATACACACGATCTTCGATTATTAACAGGAAAATACAAAGTCAGTATCTGTATTGTTCTGATAATAAGTTTAATCATAACAATAGAAAAATTTCACACCGACTAAAAATGCCTACCGTATTTCCAATTTTGTCATTTCTTTATTTTTATTTTTTATTTCCTAATGTTTTATTCGATTTTAAGGTGGAGAAGAATTGAACAGATTTTAAATTTGAATAATTCCTTTAACATTAATCTAAGAAGATACATTATTTCTGCTTATTTATTTCTATATTCATTTCAGAATTTAACCTAAGTTACAAAAGGATGCAGAGTCCTATTACATGAGCGGAAAAAAGTGATAATTTATCCAAGTACACCTTTTGTTTTTAATTAATTCTCAGAAATTTCTGCAAATGGACTCCATATATACACCCATGATTAGATGCAAAGCACTGGAAGTTGGATAGGACACTTTTCAGAAAAATAACTGGGGTGTAGTCGCGATAGAATTCCCACCCAACACAGGCAGAGCTCAAAGCACAACTGTGCAAACAAGGTTACAGTTTCATTCCTTTACATTGAGATAGTAAGTAGTATAGAAGCTACTATTATAGACCAAGGAAGTTCGCATCCTAAGATAAACACCTGTATTCAAAATCAATTAATTCAAAGTATATTTATTGTATTTAGCTATTCTTACATAACTAAATACTGCCCAAGTTATACAAGCGGACAGTTTGTTATCAGTTGTTGATTCATTTTCAAAAAACTATAGATATTACTACTATTCTATCCGTTATCTTTTTAGAGATGTTTTCATCATAAGAATATTCACTAAAACGTTAAAATTCTTCAAAAAATCACACTTGAAAGGGGCAGTTCGAAAATCAAGGTTGTAACTGTTAATCTGGGCAAAAATACAGTCACAATATGTCATATTCAGACCCATAGGAGTACGCATCTATCCATTTTTTCCAAGTTAGTCTTGTTCTCATTGCTATCAAAAGAAATCGACACAAACGCTTCCCCTTCCCAAGGGCAAAAAGACGTCGAAAGAAATATGTGGAAAAAAGGAAATCTAAGGAATTAAGAGAGTTAAATTAAAGAGCAGATTCCCTGTTCAAACAGAGTGCGAGTGGGGCGACATTAAAAATGAATACAATTTTATAAATCCGCTGAACAAAGTCGTAGGCAGGAGAGTCGTGATCCGTTGTGTTTACCCAATCTAGATGTATTTCGGGAAGAGTCCCTCCCCAAACACATTACCGGAGAAGTCTTTTATTGGCTCATTAAATGAGGTAATCGGTTATCTCCACGAGATCTTCTATTTCTGGAAATGGGAATACTTTTGTGACTCCTCTCACTCCGCGGCTAGTGCTGCTCCTAGTCGACTATTCATTGGGCTCCCGCTAAAGACGAGGTGACAGAGGTAGTGCCTGTCGTAGACTACTTTTGTTGGACGTTAGATTCTTAATTTCCTGATGTAGTTTATGTTCAACAAAACCAAAGCAGTTTATGTCACTTCGAGTAAAATTGGCTAACCATGTCGGCAGGAGGTTCAGGATATTTCGCGGTTCATTTCAACATTTTAGAAGGAAAATATGTAAAATAAATTAATAAGCAATTTATATGACATTTTGTGTAAGATTATGAAATAATGTTTTTGGTGAAATCTGCATTGTACACATTCTGATATTTTAGGAGAGCCTATTTAGTTCAATTCAGTTTTTGAAAAATATTTACGTTCAATTGATTCCACGTGCAATTTTGCCATTTTTTAAAAATGTAGTTATAGATGCTATAAAATTACATTTCCGTTATGTGTTGTCTGCTATTTTTTTAAATATTAATTTAATATACAGCAGAAATTAATGATTATTACTTAAATCTTTTGCATTGTTAATTTTTATTAAAATAATTCTAAGATATCCCGATATCTCTACAGCCATTAACATCGTAAGAATATTCATTTTTTGACATTTTGATTTTTACTGCAAGCACTTTACTAGGCACCATAGATTTTGGGTTTTCATAATAATATACTTTTTTATATTTATAACATTATTAATTTTATTTATTTGCAATTTGCTTTGTTCTTGCGATTTTAAAACATATAAAACGTTTATATCCAACTTTTTTATAAATCATTTCTAGATTTAACTTGTCATTTGATTAATTCTTCTTCGTAAGTTTCCATGTTTTAAGAACTGGCAGTAATACTGCAGGTAAAATTATTTGAGCACTCTACAAATTTGTAAAACGACTGAAACAAATTACATCGAAAAATAATAATAACACATAGCGTTAAGTCGTGAACCTATCCATAAAGCAGGATCAGAGCGCTCTTAATCAAGCGGAAAATTTCAATTACAAACTGAATGTTAAAAAATAATTGCATAGAATGGGCAGATAATAAATAGAGCTTTGATGTCGGGTTTTAATTTTTTATTTTGATAATCGCTTCTTTTCAGAGAAAAGCAAGTTTGTAATGTAAATCCCAAAACTAATTGCTGAGCATTCGATTGTCCTACGTGAGACATCTCCTTTGAAGCAGATTTAAAAAATATTGTGGGTTGTTTCATTGTAAAAAAACAGACGAGATTTAAGGCCCTTTCAGAAGGACACGCCCAGCTCTTCCACTACAGTAGAAAAAGCGAAACTAACTTTTCGGTCTTGCATTATTGTGGAAGGAGGAGCTCTACCACTAAACATTAAGAAGTCCTCTTAAATTGTGGATCCATGTCACATGGTATCCTATTCTGTGTTTCTCGTGTCTGCATTGCCATCTTTTTGAGGAAGATGTCTCTATTTCTGCAAAGAGAAGCAAGCGCGATTAGGTTGTAAATTTGACACAAAAACCGAGCCGCTGATTCTCGCTTTCGAATTTAGAAAAAGCCCTTTCATTTTCAAAGCAGGCTGAGTTGTAAGCGTAAAAAACGCAAATGGGATAGTTCTTCATTCTTTTTTTTATATATAAATCGGCCATTGAATAGGAAGTTTAGAGATATACTGTCATAAAGACTTGTTTACTTAAAACCTCCACAATAAACAAAAAATCCTCAACTTAATGAATGTTCGGGTACGTGATGACATTCACGGTTCTTCACGAAAAGAGTATAACTTATAAATAATAAAGTGAAGTCATGAATTGCACTTTCCATTTGTGGATTTAATGTAATTAATGCTATAGACTCATTCAGATTCAATATAAGTCGAATTATTCAGATATCAAAGTGAAAAATTTAATCAGCCCATTAAATCTAGGTTTAATGCAATCTTTTGTTGAAAAGAAAAACTTAATTTTTATTATTCTACATCGTATGATATTTTTGCCAAAATAGTTCGATAAATACTTTTTTCTAAATCCTTATCATTTTCGATCCTGTCTAACAGCGTTGAAGTTACACTTCTGGAAAATTCTAATTAATAGTTTAATGCCAATGACCTAAAACTTATCATGTATGTTTAAAATGGTATTTAAACAAACAATTGCCAAAAAATAGTTTATTTTACAGTGGAAAACACCTATAAACTTCATTCAACATAGCATCACAAATGTTTTCTGAAGTCATATTTTTACCACATAACGAAACCGTTACTGAATTGTTTTAATGTCTATGGCCCCAACATTTTCAATGCATTTTCTCCTTCTCTTTTTTGGAATGCAATTATATTCGAATTCTTTCCTTTATTATGTATACCGAAACCATTCTAAAGTCGTGACCACTACTCTTGGTCCATTGACAATCCATGCCACAAACATAATTGAAACATTTAGATATTGATTCAGAAGATCCATTTCCAAAAGAAAATTGTTTCCACGATACAAAAATAACTAACGGTCGAATTAAAGCTCTAATTCTGTTAGAGGATCGTGCCACCGGGGGGGGGGGGCGATATAAGTAATGCATTCCGGCATCAGCCAATGAGATATTGGCAAGAGTCGAGGCCGCAGGTGATTTGTCTTCTCAGGGTTATTGCTTCCAATACTCCTGTTATTGGTGACTTATCCGAAATTGGCAGGTGATGAGAGAGAAAAAAAAGAAGGAATAAAAATGGGAGCTATCGAAGTGGAGGAAGCCATCGAGTGAAATCCACAAAGAAAGTGGAAAAGGTTTTCTTGGGGTGTTTGGACAGCTGAAGGCATCTTGGAGCGGATGTTTCCATCCCTGGTAATGAGGCCGTGCAGGCAGATGTTTCTCTTCTTAGGCAGAGGGGGTATTGTTTTAATCTGCGCTAAGGTCAGCAGAAAAATACTGTAATTGTTATTTCGGAATAAAAAGTGCAAGGGGGAGGGGGGAGGATTAATAGGGCCTCTCATTCAACAACTGGGAAAGCATTCTTTTTTCTCATTCTTAAAATGCAAGGGCAGGCATGGCCACCGAATAATAGAGAAAAAAAATGAGTTAACTGTAGAATAAAACAAAAGACCACGGGAGATACAATAGTTTTTTGGTTAATTAATAACGCTTTTATGTCGTGTTTTTATTTTTATTAATATTTGTAATGTGGTAAGACGCTGGCTTTGTTGGGAAAAGTGGGACAAATGAACTTTCTATTCAGGGCCATGTTAAAAATTAAGTATGTTTACAAAACGTTCTGAACCAGAAACATTTCCTAAACCTCATAATACCAGAAATGATATTGTTTTTTAAAAAAATGCGTGATGTAGATTCCCACAGCAGTTAGTTTTATTTTATTTTTTTGTGAAAGTATTTGCAAAAAAATATATATATGGTTTCATATTATAATAAACTCGTGCATATTTTCTACTCAGAATTAAAAATAATTTCTTTAACACTTAAAGAAAACATCTATTTCCATTCGAAGCTCTAAAAAGCTCCAGAAATGCAATTACTGGGCTGCTAAAGGACTATAATAAATATTTGGAATAATAAAAAAAAATAATAAAAAAAAAATTCAGGTGCATACTGCAATAACCTTTTATCAGTTGTTTCAATAAAAAAAAATAAAAAAAAAAAAATGCACATTAAAGGTCTGTATTTCCTGAATGGGGCATTTATACCGTGAGAATTAGCTGCTGGAATAGACGTACACAGGTGTCCAAAATTAATGTTACGAACATAAATTTCCTACTATCTCGAGAAATCTCTCTCTCTCTACTATTACTTTTTAAAACATATCATATATAAAGAGAGCAAAAATAAGCATCCTATCCTGATTTTCTGAAGTTTTAACGATAAAATGAACTTTTATGTTCTTTTTGAGTGAAAAATGTTAAAACAGTTTTCACAGTAGAACTTCGAATTTTGCGTGTTAGACTTGTGTGATAAGCACAAATTTGTGTCAATTTTGGTAAAATGGGTCCCCACAATCGTTTATAGGATGATTTGAGATGATGAGCCCTAAGTGGATTGAAGGTGGGATTTCTCAAGCAGAAGTATCCGCAATCTAAATGTTTCTCGAATGGTGAGATCCAGTCTGTGGAAACAATTTCAAACAATGGGTACTGCTGTTAGAAGACTTGGACAAGGGGGGTCCACACACCAAAAACCATAACATCTACAGGAGGATCGATATTTAACATTGAATGCACGTCGTCACAGAAACAAAGCTAAGGAGCTTGCTGAGAACTTTGCTACTGCTACTGGAAGGACAATTTATAGACAAACTGTTTACAGACCCATAGCTGAGAAGGCATTTTATACCCGATGGCCAGTGGCCTCTTAACACATTACAGAAATGATCTCGTCTTTTATGGAGCCAAGAACATGTGTCTCGGGCAAATCAAGAGTGGGGCCGAGTACTTTTTAGTGATGAGTCTAGGTTCAGTACCGATAGAGATTCTCGTCGAGTTTTCATTTGGAGAGAACCTGGGACTCACTACCATCCTTCTAACATAAGAGAATCCAATTGATTTGGTGGGTGTGGAGTTTTTGTTTGGGGAGGCCTTTTGTTAGACGGCCGTACACCGCTACATATTTTTGGTATGGGTTCTGTTACTGCATTGTGATATAAAGATGAAGTTCTTGAACCTCATGGGAGACTGTTCCGAGGAGCAATGGGTCAAATTTTATTTTTAGGGGCGTTAATGCGAGGCCGTACAGAGCTAATCTTGTCGAAGATTTTCTTGAGGAAGAGAGTATTTGCTGTATTGCTGTATTGAATGGCCAGCAAAATCTCTAGACCTAAATCCTATCTAACATGTTTGGGATGCTCAAGGAAAAGCCATCGTTCAACTTCAAAATTCCTCCAAATACGCGCCAGATGTTAAAATCAGCGCTTATAGAAGAATGGCGAAGATGAAATGAGAAGAATGGCGAAGATGGTTGCCACAAGATGAAATTAACAACCTAATTTGTAGAATGAGAGCTCATTATGAAACTTTTGTAGCAGCAAGAGGAGGACACATTCCTTATTAGAGATTCAGGTTTTTAATTATTACACAGCATGTTTTGACAATTTTTTTCATCTAATTTGAATATTACAAGAAATAATCCCCACTAAGATTTTTATTTGTTCGCATAATTGTTCTCAGTGATGAGGAATGTATGTACAAAAAAATTATCTTAAATAAAAAAATTATATGCAAAGATATTGCATTTTTTATGTTTGTAACCCTAATTTTTGACACCAGTGTAGACAGCTATTCAGAATAGAAATGAATTCTTTAAAGTCCATTGAAATCGTACTATAAGTGAAATATGCATTGTAATCAAACAAGCACACAAACTCGGTATGTCGTTTGCAATTTTTTAAAAGAAAAATATTGAGAAATTTATATAAGCAGGAATGATCCAGTCCAGTTCCGGAACAAATTTGATATGATTTCATTTCCCAAAGAAAAAAAGCTAGCATCTTAGGCAAACACATAAAAGAAAAATGAAAAGCATTCTGAATTTTACTGTGCATATCGAGAAAACTTTTAAAATTGAGAAATCTATCACCAATAGCCCGCGTGTTACTTCGAAGTGTGACGTTAAGAGGACTTGGTACCCCAAAAATGTGACCGATCTATCGTTTTTTTATTTTTATTTAATCTTATTTTTTGCATTATTATCTTTCGATTGATATATCATTTGTGCAAGTCGGAAAATTAGACGTTGAATAAAACTTCAGTTGAAAACAAATTACGCAATTCGACCACACCGCCTTTTTAGAAAAAAAGAAACTGAGAAAAGCGTTATAAAAAAAAATCTATTTTATAAAGAGAAATAATAACTATAAAAAATGAATGTGTAATATATAAAGCAGAATATTTCCGAGGAAATACAATAATGTAATTTTTCTTCTTTGTAAAATGTGTGCACGTAAAATTTTTGAGAATTAAGGCATTTTATATTAATAATTTCTTAATTTCAGTTCTTATTAATGATATGTTTTTCATACAAATGTAATACTTCAGCATTTTATGTGAGGAAAAAAATTAAACTTTCTATTGTGAGGAAAAAAAAATTTTTTTTAACACTTTTCTTGAGAGAAAAGAATTGCTACAAACAAGAATGAACGTGAATTATACTAAAATACGTTATTTGTACATCAATAAAGTCTGATTAATATACGAATGTGTCTTAAAAAATGTGTCCTCCAATGGCATTTTTTTTGTGAACCACTGCAATTGTTCACACAAAAGGGGAATCACAAAGCAGGGCACAATTCATCGACCTTGCGCCGATTTCAAAGAAAAACTGGTTGATATCCCAAAAGAGATGGAAATTCGGCATTCTCGCGAGGAGTTTTGATTTGTGAAAGGGAGTACGGAAGTTGCGGTCGCAGTTGATTGACGTTGGGGTGGGTGGATGCTCGCCCTGGGACATCAAGAGCCCGGCTGGGGGCACTTGTCACACTCTCCATCTACCTGACAGCTGGAGAGCTATTGGTCAATGAGAGGAGGGGCCGTCCGCTGCTGCGTCTTGTTCCCTTTTCACCTGTTACACTCCAAGTGAAGTCTTTCACAGAAGAATAGAAGAAATTATTCCGGGTTTTAAAAAAAATGCAGAAGTTGTTTTCTTTTTCTTTTAAATTCCTTTGTAAAGTATGAGTTGGAAAAAAAATAATAATAAAAACTTTTTAAAATTATCTTTACCTACTATATACTTTTATATTTTTACGGATTTGAGAAATACCGAATTTTATGTATATTTTAAGATATAAACACATGAATTATTTTATTCTTATAAATTATGAAAAATATTATTACGA
>BMAV01024204.1:873056-1064950 GCA_019973955.1 Trichonephila inaurata madagascariensis
TGGGTATGTAAAGGTTTATTTCAAACAGGTTAATATTTCTTTCAACCATAACGGTTTCACCATTACTTGTAAGAAATTTAATAACGCATAATTCATCATCATAAAATACATAAATCAAAAACAAATTAGGTCATGATTCAAAACATAAATAGAAAAAATTGTTTCTAATATTTTATATTCCTTCATCACTCTTTTCTGTAATAAAATATTTGTGTCATTCTTTTTTTTATCGTTTCTTTACAACAGTTTGACGTAAACAAGAATGTGTACTACGCAGTGAATCACAACAACGAAAGCTCACAATAAAAATTGCCAAAAGATTGTTTTTCTTCAAAATCAGAATTGAATTTTGTAGAATTAATTAAAGTATAAAAATTTTATAGCAAAATTTGACATAATTTCAAGGATATGCGGCACATTAGTCTATTTTTATTTGAGGAAAATTAAACAGATTATAAAGAAGAGATTCATAAAAAGAAAACTTCATTTTATTTTCTTATAATTTCCAAATATATTGAATAACAACAAAAAACAACAGATAATGAATCTACATTCAAGCATCGCTGAAGGGGAATTGCATAAGATTAATATAATCACTCCTCGTATTCTTTTATAAAAGGGTTTTTTAAATTAATTTTCAAATGTATAACGTATTACAATTAATTTGACTTCAACTGCGCTTCTTATTGGTTTTATCAAACAAATTAAAAGATGAATAGAAGACCCACTTTCTGATGTAAATCTCTGTATATATATATATATATATCGGAGAAGAGCAACTCATTCTCTCATTCACTCACACATCACGAGATCTTCTAAGCTATTACAGACTTGAAACTTGTTAAGCATGTTTTTTTTGTTGAGTACATAGACCTCTCTCAAGGAAGGAAAGGTTACAATCAAAAATCCTCGTGGACGAAAGCCCCGAGGTGGTAATTTCTACGGTAAAAATTAAAAAAACAGTTTGGCTGTTCGAGGGAGGGGGCAAGCCCCCTTCCCCATCCCTTTTTGTATGCCACTGAGAACAGTTTTGATGGAAATTGAATGCCAAGGGAAATTGGGGGGGGGGGGTATTATAGACAAAAACGCCCGCTTTTTCTTAGAGACCTACAAACATGTTTCTTTTGTTGAGCAGAAATTCGCTATGAACGAGTTTTTTGGAAATCGACTCCCAATGGTGTTATGAGGGAGATACAGATAAAAAAAATTCTAATTTTGATCAATTAAACCCACAGTGTTAAAATTTTGTTAGTAGAGATCCACTAAAAAGTGGGTTTTGCTGAAGTCGACGCTGGGGAAGGGGTACGGGGATGTGAAAAATAAATATACTTTCATTTTAGAAATTCAAGCTGTATCCTTTTTAAATCAAGAGGCGAGGTTTTTCAATGCAATCGAAAGCTTGATCTTAGGACTTAAGATATCAATTACTTAAAGACAATAAATAATCATACAACATCGTGAAATACGCAGCGAAGCGGAACGCTAATGGTTAATATTTTATATAAACAGATCTTAAAAATCAATTTTCTCGAATTAAATTTTAGCACACTAAAGAGTGAAATTGAGTAATTAAAATTTCTAAGAGGAAATGAAATATTCAAAATTTTATAAAAGGAATCTTTTATATTTTTTACAAGCATTTATTTTTCACAATTTGTATATACATGTGTAATGTATCGAAATTGTAATGTTCTAAAATCACGTGAACGGTGCACATAACTCACACGATTCAAAATTTTTTGTTTACATTAACCACATAAATAATTTTTTTTTTTTTTTTTGGATTTTAATACTTCATGCATCTTTCCCAAGTTAATTTTTGCATTAAAGATTTTTTTTTCCATATAAATGCAGGGAATATAGTAATGAATATAATAAAACATGGAATATAATAATAATGAAGGGGACAAACCAGACTTTTGCACTTGTTGATGTTTATATGTAGGTTAAAATTTTATCATATCAGTTATTTCCCAGTTTCAAGTTACATGAATGCGAAGCTCCTCAAGCTATGTACTGAAACACACTAGACTTCATAAACTGGAAATCGCAATTCATATCCAAATGATCTCTCAGAGAAATAACAATAAAATTGAACAGAAGAATTAAATTTCGTCGACAGAAAATGTAAAACCGAAGGTGACCAATTCTCTCTCAGTAACTCTACGGCTTTTATTGTATAATTCTACTAATTATCTCTTATTGTCTGATGAGATAATTGAAATACATCATGATTTTGATCTCGGATAAGCTTTCGCAGGTAGAGGGAGTGTGGTGGAAATTTGCAGACGGCCCCTTGTGGCGGGGATCCTGATCCTGTCGAGGGGTATCATCTATCGTCGACGTTGTTGAGCGGGGCAAAAACACACGAGGTTCGAAATCCGGCTTCACGCGGGCTCTTTATAAACGATCCGGCCGAAGCCATTGACAAGAAACACCGTCTTGTCTCCAGGAACAAAAGGCAACAACAATCGATGCAGAAGGAGGAACATAAATCTGATCTGCTGCTCCTAATACACTCTGAATCATGTTCAAGATTTCTGATGGCATTTTTTCTTTCTTTTTGAACTCTTTATTAGCCCATGTCACATTTGCGTTGTAAGGTTCGTCGATGAAAGTAAAGAACATGGAATGGGTGACGCAAAATTTTCCGCATTAGCATTCTAAGACTGGTGGATTTTTTTTTTTTTTTTTTTTTTTTTTGAAGGTTAAAATGTAGTTTGACAGAATTAAAAACTGTTAGTGAATCTTTCGATTCAAAACAAAAATAACCCTGATGACGTAAAATTCAAATGTTTCTATATAGCTGAGTTTCAAATAATCAAATAAAATAAATTTTAAAAAAAAACCGAGAAAAGTATTTTTTTTAAAAAAAAGAAAAAAGAAAAGAAACTTTAAAAACGAAAGAAAAGTTTCAAGTAGACTCATCTAATTGATGCGTGTGAACCTCTTAACTCTAATTACATTTCCTATTAATCAAAAATTTCGATTTGATAATGTGAAATGCCTCATTTTTCATTACACAGAATTTTTCGTGGATTTGTACTTTAATAAAATCTATTTATCTAAGAAGAGTGATAGATTTCTGATTCTTCAATAGTTGTGGGGGGGGGGGGGGAAGATAGAACAATTCTTGCGGAAATTGTGTTTAATGTAGTTAATAATTCAGCAGAGTTTTTTAATACAATGCTCATTAAGTTAAAGTAATATACATAAAAAGTTTTTTTAATTTATAGTACTCTTATATACTATAAAAAACTGCTTATAAACTTATAAACACATTTATATTTCTTGAGCAGTTGAACATCTAAATGTGTTTACATAAACACAAGCAATTGTTGAATAAATAAGGGACTTATGGATTTTTTTGTACTCGTTTAAAACTATAAATTTAGTGATGCATTAAATTATATATTAGAATTAAAGTGAATTTCCTTTACAATTTATTAAATTATTTGATTTAATTCCGAAAGGTATTTTAGAGTGAACATTCATTTATTTGAGTCCAAATTTTTTTAAAATAGGCTAAAAATAAAAATATTCAGGTAATGTAACAATTGTAATTGTTTCACATGCTTAAGAATTGTCATTAATGTGGTTTTGTGTAATTTATATGTATTTTCTTTCCTTTCTGTAACGGAAAAATAAAATATAACTCGTAAAATGGGGGAATAGATTGAGAAAATACTAAAAACAACGTAAAGCTATAGAAATGAAGTAGGTAATTTCTTCCATTTTAAAGTAAGAATTAAAATAAAACAATCAATAAATTTAAAAGAATTTATACCTACAATCCAATATTCTAACATTAAAATATATCAAAAATTTTTCGGGGAAAAGTGTTTTTGTGTGAATATTTCTTTTTTTGTTAGTGCCGTTTTAAATTAATTATTCTACATAGCTATGCAGGGTAATATTCCTTTACGTTACTTCAAAAAAAAAAAAAAATCGAAAAAAATTTCGAAGTTTAGCTTTATTCTTTACATATTCTTTTCCTTTTTTGTTAACTTCTAGAGTTGTTTCATTATTAATGGCTTTTTTAAAGAGTTTGCCACGCATTTTAATTATGTAATTATGTGCACGCTTCGGTTCAGCCTTACATCACCTACTTCACTCAATGACATCCTTGAACCGTTTAAGCCAATTCATGAAAAATTAATTTAAAATAAATCGTTCTATTGGTTCCTCGAGATTATCTTTCACTTCTGAAGGAACTGTCAGAAAGATTATATTTCTAAAAAATGGAAGGGAAAGAGAAAGAAAGACTCGCTGTCCTTTTTGATACAGATCTGACGTTTCGATAAACTCGTCAATGAACCACTCAATGACGCATGCGCAGGAAAATTCATTTCATAAAAGGCGATCGCTTCTCTTTTTCTTGACGTTCCACATCGGCATCGTGAAAGAAGGCTCCTCGAAAGAAAGATGTTTCCATCCGACCCCCTGACCCTGCCCCGCTCTGCCGATGGACGGGCCCCCTCGCACGCGACAGGGTGCCTCTCTTGCCAACCACCCTCGCTCGCTGTCCCCTGTCAATCGTCGGGCTTCCCAGGGGAGCGCGCCTGTCAACGTCGTTGCCGGTCGGATCAGCCCGCCGTTCGGCCACCATTGTTTCGGTGCCAGTTAACCCCAGATGTTTCGAATGCCGAGGCTTGTTTTTTTCTCCTTTCCATACATTACCTTTCAAGGGGTTATTTTTTTCTTGATATTTAGGTTACTTTCGGAATGAAATACATCTTTCTGGTATTCTTTTAACGACAATTCCCTAGAGCTAGTTACTCGTTGAAATGTGACTGAATGGGAAAGAAATGCCCCTTGCCATGTAATCTACAAAGCTCAAAAATGTACATTAAGAATTAAACTTACGTATTTGCAAAAATGCAGTGTCTGGATGTGTCCGGTTGGAAATAAACTCCATTGAAATTAGCTTCTTACTTTTCATCAATCGATATTTTAATGATTTTAACAAAAACATAGAGAGAGATTTCTATTACATACAAGGGCCACTGGATGAGTGAATATTAACGTCGAGGGCTTTTTGTGATGGACCTCATTCTTTTGAACCACGGTCGAATAGGACGACACCTTAGCGGCGGGGGGGGGGGGGGGGGGGGGGGGACCGCACCAACGACAGGACGTTTGAGCTTCAACATATTTAACATGTATCAGAGTCCTCTGCAAGGAGGATCTTCAGAGGTACAAGGTTCGAACTCACGACACGTCGGCTACAAGTCCGTTGCCTTGTTCACTAGGTTACCGAGGCCACACAAGAGCCATGAGATGGAAATCGTTGGGCTGCATTACATTAACAACTAGATTTGAGAAAAACACCTTTTCCCTATCAATGTTCCACAACGAAATTAAATTTTTAGTTAAAACTTTTTCAGCCAAGAAAATTTTGTTATTTTTTAGTATACTTAAATCTAAAAATCTTAAAATTGTACAGCAAATATATGTTGGTACTTAATTTATATTATGTTTCTGGACCCCCATCTATCATATAACTTCGTAAAGTAAATGTACATTTGGATTTGATTGATTCATAAAGCTGATTGGATCGACATCTGGAAATTTATAAACGCGCTGACCTCTTACATTAATTTCTTCCTTTGAAATTCTCTACCATGGAATTCTAATGGTTAAAAGTGCATGGAATTTTTTTTCATGTACAATGCGTAAACATGAGCCAAATCTGTCTCCTATTATAAATATGTACATAAGTATAAAATATAAATAGAGAGAGAGAGAGAAATCTTTAGAGAAAGTCATTGAAATTAATGTAGCTTTCAATGCTCTGCGATCGACAGATATCTATTTGTCTATCGGTCTGAAGATAAGGTCTTGGGGTCAGAAATATTGAAAAAATAATTGAAATTGTAGTGAACCTTTTATTTTTCTGAAGTTGTTTTGGGCATTCATTTTAATCACATGAATGCTATTTTATTCCATATTCCCCGAAAAATTCAAATATTTCAATATAACATGATAATGCAACTTTTTGAGATTTACATATGGAATGAGAACACTTCACTATACTTGCACCAGCGAAGGAAGTTTTAAAAATATATTAGATTTATAAGTGGTGGATTTTTCAAACACCTACTAGGAGTACAAACTCCATACCTTGTCAATAGAAAACATGTAAATGAAAGAAAAAAGAATCTAAGCCATGATCCTTAACTATGTGAAATTATTTTGACAAAACTCACACAAATTTAACATAACTTTAATATGTAGTCCGTATTTTTTGATTTTAAGAAATTAAATCTGTAATAAAATTATATTTAAAAACATCTAAAACTATAGTAATTAAATAGAATTGATACTTATTTCCAAACTAATACTAAGTAAATAAGATATAAAAATATTACATTGTAAAGACGTAAAGCAAATTTTTGTATCAAATGTGCTATCGAAATGCTGTTAATAAATACATTAATGCATGCAATAATGTTGTTCTTAATACGAATACGAAAAAAAATTAATTATGTAACATTTTAATTTTTCTTTGTATCCATTTCCATTTTCATTTGTATATTTTTTGTTTTTGTATTTAAGGCAAATATTTAGAAATTACACGCACTCACACGCATTTTTACAAATGTATTCTTTTCTAATCAGAACTCGAACACTCTAATGGCAATTTACGTTTTATTGAAATATTCATCATTAAAAGTGTCCGAAAAATATTGTTATCTCTAAACAAAAGCTGCCAGACAAAAATATCTTTAGTAGCAAAATACATACAACTTTTCAAGGAGAAGGAATGTTTTTTTAAATGGCCTGCCTTGATACATTTTTAGTTGAAGTTTATACAACACTTTGCGTGTTGCCGAACCATTCTAATCCTTTCAAAATGAAACATTCTACATTGAAATTCAAATAAAGCACGAAGAAACAATTAGACATTTAATAGTTTATTGTATATGTCCAGGCGGGGTTTCGCCAATGCATTTGAATAAGGCGCCAAATGCAGCGCATCTTCCACAGCACAGGTGCACGCTGGCTCGCCATTTTATAAATTGCATTGAAATGAAGCTGTCTCTCGCCTTGCATATCAACGAGGTGAAGGTTTTTGTTGAGCGCTAGACGACTTGACAAGACAAATACGTTTCCAAAATCATACAATACTGTACGTTTTTCTTTCGGCCATACAAAGATCGTTAACTGTCGGCGTGTTGTTGTTTACGCACACATTTCGAGGATAATTAGAAAGCAGTGGAGACAAAATAGAAAAGTATTTCGGTAAAAATAAAAATTTGCCCCAATCTCTAGGATAGAAGCTAAACACTATTTATAAACCCAAGAGTCGCAGTTGGATGGATCCAAGACAGTTAAACAATGCAAATGTTTATATAACAGTACGATTTTAGCAGATTTCAAAGAACTTGGCTTGCAAATTATACATATAGGGTTTAAATAAAAGAGAAGGTGAAAAGATTTACCTTAAATATTTAATATTTGAAACCCTTTAAAAGTAATACTTGACACGCTAATATCAATGAATCTTTGGATGTGAGTAAAAAAAAAAAAATCAAAATCTGGTAATATTTAAAAACTTATGAGCAATGTTTTTTTCCTATAAATAAAATACATAAAAAATGTAATTCTTTTTCTTCATTATAAATCAAAAATCAAATTTTAATTATTTTCCTTTATGCCTAAAATAGTTATAATAACGTTCTTATAATTGTATTAAAATACAACAATTGTAAAGTAAAGAAACGCACTGTGAAAATAAACATTTTCATTTTACCTTATCAGTTTACTATTACTGTTCAGAAAAAATTTAATTTTATATTGACAGAATTTACGTAAGCCTTGTGGATATAAATGAGAAGAAATTGGCTTAAATTGTTAAACTTGAGGTTGTTCTATTATACAAATAGGAATAAATTTTCTCACGTATCAGGTACATTAGTAGTGCAAAACCAAGTTTTTCTTCAAAACACAAATAAACTAATTATTTTAGAGAAATATTATTAATAAATAATATTTCTTATAAAGGGACCTACTCTTCAAACTTCCAAATCATGCCAACGCGAAGATTGATCCAATGCGTATAAGCCCCTCAAAAGAGAACACAAATCCACAACTTGACAACGCTATCTCGTATTTGCGACCATGGACATTCATTCCACCACCGCGGTCACTAAGGCGTCCCGCACAGGATACACGAGAAAGAGTAAATACTAAAAAAAGCATATTTACTTAAAGTCAGACATCTTTTTAAAAAAACTTATATGAACATATCATTGGTATTAAAACAATGGTTTTATAGCAATAGCATAATTGTTTTATAACCCTTTTATGCACGTTTAAAATTCTGAATTGAAAATGCTTACGAATTTTTCTCGATAACTGGTACCAAATGCAAAGTACCTTTTCAGGATTTATAAGTTTAGGAGACATGCTGATAGCTGTATATTTTATTTACATTTTAAGCAAAACTTCTGGGAAATAACTCCCAGATAAACTGATATTTTGGGAAGCCCATATATTACTCAACACAGTAATATACAATCGTTTACTAAACTAGCCATTCGTTTAACCTTTCTCCCCGTAAGGTTTATGAGTGTATGTGCTCTAGAGAAAGGTAAAGAGCGGAATCAAAAATTAGGTGCAATTAGCGAAAACGGATCGCGTCCATTCAATTCCCGAGTCCCTTGGGATGTCACAACCTGCTCGATAAGGCTCTCCGAAGCAACCCAACAGTCGATGTTATCGGTGCCTATCGATTACGTGGAGCATTGGGTAATGAAACAGGGCAGCAAAGGGTACGCAGAAACAATCGCGCCCGGGTCAGAGGTAACGGAGCGAATCACCCATGTTGGAGATGGTATCGCGCCACATGTGTTGTTTTCCTCCCCGTGCATGCGGCTAATTTATTACAATTTTCCGAGTCGACCGCAAGTGTGAAAAGGCTTTCGTAAACCGGATCTCAGGATCCGGCACGCTGGAAGAGATCGGACAGATCTTTCTCTGGAGTTGGGACTGAATCATCCCTCAGCATTCCATCTTTTACCGCTCTTTATTTTATATTTTTATTTTGAGTATCGCCATTGGATCAAAGAACTTGGAGAACGAGAAGAATTTCTGTCGAATATCAGAAAATTAGTAGATGGGAATAAGTCCCAGTCATGCTATAACACAACTTAAATTTCCTTAGTTTAATGGAAACTCAGTTTAAAGGAAATAAACAAAACCGTTTTAAATTGTTACGTCGGACTCAAGTATCTGTATTTGCAAAACGATCTTGTAAATATCTTTTTCTGCACCAAAATTATTTCAATTTTCCTATTTAAGTAACAATTTCTTTCTTTTTTTTCCTTCTTTTTTTCTTTCTTTTTTGATTGTGCAACATTTTGCAGCATTTCACTTATACAAAAGACTTTTTCATACTTTTTTCCATTTATAAGCAAGTCCAGCTCTATTTCGTCTAAACTATGCATGTTTTTAATCCTGACCCTTTCATTCGATGCTATTGAGCATTAAATAAGAGTTTTAGACATAAGAAAAGCAGTTGGAAAGAACTTAATTTTCCAAGGAAACGAATACCGAAAATTTTTTATTAAATCTCTTGATGGATGATCTTTAGGTTGATTATTTTGGGACTGAAGGAGTGTTTAGTTTTTACCTGTAAGAGCATGTTTCCCACCAGTGGAAAATTGGCAACTAAATGTATTTTTAAAATGCATTACTCATTTTACTTCTTAAAGACTTTTCAAAACCATTCCTTTATAACGTGGATTTTTGGTTTATCTGACACATTTATGCTATCTTTCAAGGTATCTTAAGAAAGATATTATGCTTTACAATTATAAATGTTGTCAGTAGAAAGCAAGGTAAAGAAATACCTGCTTCATAAAGTGAAACATTTTTAAAAGCTCCCTTCAACTATAAAAGTAACTGAAAAAAAATCCATTGAATTTTAAAGAGTACCAATTGCTACATTCTACGTAAAAAAGATGTAATTTTTACTTTTCGTTCGTTTCCATGAAATTTGTAATTATTTTGCAAAATCGAAACAAATATATATTTAATAGACATTTATATTACTTATTGTTGATTGTATGCGGAAAAATAAAGACAAGTTATTATTCAGAGACAGCTCTGTATTAAGAGTCAATCATAATAATCAGTCTTAATACATTTTGTTCAATAGATGGTCTTGAGTCCGTGCAAAGCAAAGTTTTCCCGTATTATATATTATGTATATATAAAGTAATATCGCGTTAAAGTGAAAACACGCGAAATTAAAATATTTGTGAAATCATTTTCGAAATAACTTTTAATTTCTTTTCCACGTTTCTTTTGCATCAACATAAGAACTCTAAAACTTTGAAAAGCCTTTTAAGGGCGTATTTTTAAACAAACACTATTGCATCGTAAAATGAGTAGATAGCTCGTTGGAATTTGAATTGTTTTCAAATATAATTTGTTACAAAAACGGAAAAATATACAACAAAGTCGAATTTTTCTTCTCTTTATTACTATCATAAAAATTAGTAAGGAGGGGAAAAATGCTTTTACACACACACTCCCTTAAGCAAAAGAATAAATACGCATTTGCATAAAATACCAATTACGAAATCATGGAAGATGGCATAGTTCATGTAATGCAAATACGACTTATTCTTAAAAAACGATCCAATGGTAGTAACTGTTTGCGCACTTCACTGCTACCTAAACACTGTCCTTTTCTCGTGCACACATATTTTTCACGTGCATTCTTTCTCATTAACGCCGTCTCGAGCCGGGGCTACGCCCAAAGTTACGATGCACGTGCCGGGGCAGAGGGGCGATGTCGTCTGCTAGAAGTGGGGCAACCATAGAGTTCTCACGCCCTCTTCATAAATATTCAGAAGCGCGCTTTCTTCTCATTGTTGTCCGCCGCTCCGAATCGCTTCCGGGTGCTGCGGGAATATGTCTTCTTCCTTCTCATGAAATGTTCTTTGGAATGGGGAAAACCAGAGCAGAATTGAGGGTCATTAGTCATTAGTTGCCTCTGACAGCAGAGATGTTGTGCCAGTGTGTAAATGAATTAATTGATGATTCGATTAATCTTGCCTTACCTTTCGCAAGAATGGTCACTCAATGAACTAGATCAACGATGAAACTGGACAATTTTCTTAAAAAGATAAACAAATTGGTTAATTTTTAATTTAAGGATTTTTTTTCCTCTTTAGTCTTTAAATGTTACGGTTTATTTGAAAATGATGAAATACTGGAAAACGTTTTTGGATGAAGAAATATCTAGCTTATTATTATTTTTTTCCTCGTACGTGAATTAGAATATTAAAAGGAAGCACAGAAATAGGTAAAAGAAAAATTCACGACTCTCTTTTAACTCATCCTCTCGACCTTTATGCGGCTGCGGTAGCCTACTGGTTATGGCCACGAACTCGTTGCTGGAGTGTCGCGAGTTGGAGTCCTGATGCCACTGAAGACCCACCGTGCAGAAGGGGCCAATGCGCGTTGAATCTGTCAAGGCTCAATGTCCCCCCAATCAACAATCAAGGTTTAATATGGTATGATAATTAGGAGGGGGGTAGGTATCGCGTTCGTCACTTGACTTAGGTTTAAAATTATGATGTCCGTCGCCATTAGCTCTCTTGTTACCTTATAGTGCGACGTTAATAGAACGCTCACTTGATGTCCTGATTCCTTATAATTAAATAAACCCTGAGGAATTAAAGCTAAAAACTGTTTAAGAACAAATGAGCCAAAGTAAGGGTGTTTTTGAATAAATCTTGGCTTATTTTTTCGAAAAACTACCTTTAAGCGAAATTTCGGGAACACAGAGGAATTCCCAAAATGTTCATATGATGAAATGAAATGAATAGTTTTAGTGCTTGTAAGAAAATTTCTGTCTTTTCACTCTCTGTGGTATATCCTATCTAATACTTCTGTCATTTTTAAGGGGAAAGGGGTAAGTAGCCGTAATATATGCTTAGCATTAGAGTGCTTTTTTAAAGTAACAAACAGAATAGAACACGATGTCGAGAGCTGAACTTAACATTGATGCTGCGATAAAAAGAAAGCATTATGTCGAGAGCAAAAATCTCTTAATCTGTTTAAAGTATAAACAAAATAAAATGACTGCGCAGATAAAATGGCAAAAGGACTCGCACATCAAGACAGATTTTCGCTATCTGGTTATCCGTAACGCTTATAAAGACAAAAAAGAAAACTATGTTGATGATTTTCCAGCATGAGGCGTACATGTTTTTTTAAGCCATTTGAGTTTTTCGGTTTTCAAATGTTTTTTCTAAATCAGTGGGATATACTTGTGCAAAGTTGTGAGTCGTTATTGCATTAAACATCAAATACATCCACAGTACAACTGACTCAAACTATTCAATACAATCTCTCTGAAAAGCTTTTGTCTTTTTAAGTAATGACCGATGAATAGACATAATCAAAGATGAGTCTAAGAATTTTCTGTTACAAGAAAAAAATTTAATTGCCAAACACTCCTTTTATTTTCAAATCACGCGGTCACCTGATGGTGAAAGTATAAAAGCTAGAAAACTGAGAATGCAATAATTTACTTGAACCCATAGTTTCTATGACCTCAAAATTCGTTCGTAGCACTGTATAAGAATCTTTACGCATATTTTACATCAGATCAGGTAGTCAATGGATCGGGATCCATAAAGATTAATTTCAATGACAATTTATTCTTAAACAGCTCTAACTGTGACATTAGTCCGCATACTATCGAGCTTCCTGCTCTGCTGGACCTGTTCCGTTATCAAAATACATTACAGATGTATATGATTAGACAAGATCTTGTCTTCCAAACTTTCACTACTGAAGGAAGAATATCTTTAGCAACTTTTGATCTGTATATGTGTTTGAATTATGAAATGATCCGGAAATAGGAGATCAAACAGCAGCGGTTGGGAAAATTTTGCCGCTCTTCTCTGTTCTTTGATGACATAATCCTTGACTTTACGTTCGAGTAAGGAAAAACCAGAGATACTGGAGCAAAGTTGACGGTCATTACTATTAGACATTGCAATTGCGGGACAGAATGGAATTACTGGATCGAACATCCGATTAATCTCTATTTATGTTCTTTCAAAAGTTCATCGGCGGATGGAATGGATTAATAATGCGGAATAAAAATTAAAATGAAAAGTGTTATGTATATTTCTGACGGGTTTTTTTTTTTATTAATTTTGTTCATACTTTTGAAAGAATTGAATTTTTGTTTGAACAGTCGTAATGGGAAGCAAATTTTACACTGAAGTCATTAATCTTTAGTACACCGACTGAAAATTGTTTCTTGACTGATTGATTCAAAAAAATTGATTTCATTTTGTTTTTATAACTGACTTTTTTCTAATGTCTCAAGTGACGTGCGTCATTTTGAATCTGATTGAAAAGACAAGAATGACACGTGACGTGAAAATCTAATGTTCTAATGTCAAGAAAGGTGCCAAATCCCTTTAAGAGGCATATAAGACCCTCGAATACGAGACCCACCAGGTTACTATCATTTCGAAATAACTTTTCAGTGAATAGTTAAAATACATTATCCTTCAAAAAGGTGCTGTCATTAAACCAGATATTATGTGTAATGTAGTTTTAAGAATCGTGAGGTAGTGTCATGTGACTTTTATTTAATTAAATATATTTATTCGTTCATTTTATGGACATTAATTTGCTGCAATGACATCATATTTTGGGATCTCGAGAAATATTTAATTTGATGCTCAATTGTAAAAACATTTGTTGAGAGATGTTACAAAAATCTTATTTTAGACCCAAAGATATACTTTTTTTATTGGTTTATTAGGAATTGTTTAGTTGAAAACAACAACAGCAACAATAATAAAATAACTTTTGCGTCCTCGTTCAAATAAAATATTTAATTTCAGAAATAATTAAAAAAATTTTCAAACACACCATTATATAGTAATGAATAATTTTTTGTAAACAACCTTATTTTGTGAATGGCAATTTTTACCCCCATAGTGATTGACTTTCATTTACAGTGCTAAGGCAAAATTATAGATATGAAAAGAAACATATCAAACATTGGGAATATATTGATTTTAAATTCGCATTTTGTTTGAAGGCTCCCCAATCATTGTACACCTTATTTGAATAAAGAAAATAAAAGGACCAAATTTTTAGTTCATTTTTGTATACTCTACCGAAGGATAACGACATTATTGATAAACGTGACTAGAGAAAAACGAACAAAAAGGGCAATTTTGCAAATGCTCTGCATTCACAAAGACACAAATAACTCTGGAACAAGAAAAGCCTTTTTCTTACTTTTAGCTAAAGTTATTAAATTTTGAAACATGTTTTTGAAAACCAAGCACATGTTAGAGGAATGATAAATACGATCGGCTGAAA
Source organism: Trichonephila inaurata madagascariensis (assembly GCA_019973955.1). Taxonomy (NCBI): domain Eukaryota; kingdom Metazoa; phylum Arthropoda; class Arachnida; order Araneae; family Nephilidae; genus Trichonephila; species Trichonephila inaurata. The sequence continues at coordinate 887,433 of BMAV01024204.1, forward strand.
TGTTCCTTGAAAAGAGAGGAACATTTCCTCACGCTTCTCGCGAGAGTGGGAAAACCAGAACCGTCGGAGTCATTACTCATCAGAGAATGGACAGCTGATGGCAATGCGTGTGGGTTAATTAAATTAATGATCTGCTTTAATTAGCCTCCACTGGTGTGTGTGTGTCTTTCTATAGAGCATCCTATCTATGAAGTAGATCACAAATGAATAAAGAGCAACTGGATGAATTGGAGCATTCTTTTGTTCTTAGTGAATATAAATAACTCTTAAAATATGCCTCATAACTTGTGAGTTAGAATAAAGTTAAAAAACATTTTCTTACATATAGAGACTGTTATTATTATTTATATGTAAATTTGGAAAGTTACAAAAATACTTCAGATAAAAAGGAAAATTTGTTTTTAATATTTATTAATTTGATCCATTTTACTTTATTATTAAATTTTTCATTTCAAATAAAAAATATGTTAATGTATTCAAAGCATTTTCTTTATTAACGGAAGATTAAAAACTCAGACGAAATAGAGATTAAATGTCATTTTATTTATTTTTTTCCTTTTAATTATTTCACTTCTCTTCGATGCCTTCAATGATCTGAAATCAGTTTTTGACAAAAGATTTTCAACTTCAGCGGTTCATGTTACATGATTTGTGTCTTTAGAGAAATTCATTTGCATTGATGGAAAGGATACATTCACTGTATTAATTCCCATCTATATTTTAAAAGATACAAATGCTTCACTAGAATGGAATTAGCTCGTTTAAACATGTAATAAAATTTCCTTATAATTAATTACTAGGCAGTAGCATCCACCATTTTAATGGTTTGATCTTATATCAATGTTTATTACTTGGCGAAAAAAATAGAGAGGATTCGTTAAAAAAAAGCATAGTAAAATAATTTATGTATCAGATTAAGATATCATCTACAACTCTAGTGGGATTCCTGTCATTTTATTTTAGGAAATCATTTCTTCTTTTATCGGCTTTTACAAACAATTTTGAATTTTAAACATGGAATTATTCCTCTTTTTACGAAATGTCTCAATGATTTGTCTCTTTTAGACATAAATATCCTCTATATATCTGACACTTTCTTGTACATGAAGTTCGAATCTTTCTTTAAAAAATAATACACGTCCTGTTAGATAAAGGCAAAAACAATAAAATTGAAAAAACATTTGTGTATTCCACTACCATTAACAAATGTACCAACTCCACACAGATACATGCAAAAAAGTTAACCTATATAATTTGTTAAAGCACTTAATGCATTAATAACACTACTAATAAAAACTCTAAGCGGAAGGGCTTCAGATATTGAAAATACTGCAACTCAATTCAGTGGCGCACACAAGAATTTTTCGAGGTGAAGGAGTTCAGGGTCGGAAGTTCACCATTCTCGTATCATGCTCCAATACGCCACCCAACATATTAGTTTGATTTTGTCGATTTTCGGGAACAAAAAACATTACAAAATTAATTATTGAATACATATTTAGCTATAATTAATAAAATTAATTATTAATAACAAGCAATTAAATTTTACGTACTACATACATTGGATTATAATCAATTGAAAAAAAAATCAAGAGTTGGGAGGGGGACCGAACTCCCTCTTGTGTGCGCCACTGATTCAATTTCAACCCTTTAACAGTACATTCGGTGTGTATTTCTATTCCAATAAGCAAACAGAATTTCATTTCAAGTAGAATAATAACTTAATGTATAACTGTTTTTTCTTCACAACTAGTACTTGAAAGCCCAAATGAACACCTTTCATGGTGAAAGGCCAATCTTAATGGTTTCGAATGATCTCATTAAGGAGGGCAACATATAACTATCCGCACACAGAGGGAAGCCGTAATTCATAGCTCTAACGAAATAAATGGCTTCAAGTACTTGACCCGAACATTTATCGTCATTGAAAATAACCGATAAACTAGAAATAAGTTCCTTTTTTTGCGTAAATGAGGCATTATTATGACATAAGATAAAAACTTTTCATAGAGTGAACATATAGTGTTGGTTTTAACAATCATTATATATAATCGCATTAAGGTTTAACTCAGAGAATAAGCCTGATTATCTTAATGAAAATTAAATCAATAGAATCAAGTGGCTGTCAGAGTGATTGCATTAGACAGGGAGACGGTGCTATGTAATTTCAGAGAATATATTTCTCAAAATTTTATATTTTCAAGCATTGCAGAAGCAGAATGAATTACGTTCGACGGAAAAGAAAAATCTCAAAGTCTGATTATCAACAAAATTTGATAAAATCAGATTGATGTATTGTATTGAAGAAAGTCTGTCTGTTACTTACTATATGTTTTCTGTACCATGTCCGGTAAGAATTACTTTTAAAGTATATTTTGTGGAAAATACTTGAAGGATCTACATGGTGTCACACAGGCTGGTTTCTTGAAAACTCACCTTATTACGCTTTTTTACTTGATTCTATACTGTAGGTTTTTCATGTTACAAGGCAAATATCAACATCAAATTAAATAAAAATAGAAGGGGTAATAAAAAATATTCAATTGATTCAAAAGAATATTCCATTTGGAAATCTTCCCTGAAGTCTCTGAAGGAAGGCATGAGGCCCTATATATTTTAAGAACAATAAAAGGCTGAAATATATGAAATTGCGAATCCAAAGACGTTTAAATAATCGTACTCAAGAACTTCTCATGCATTTCCGATTACATAAGAGATTATTCATCAAAATATATATTAATGAGCTCCTGGTCTCAATTGGATTCCAGATTTTGTCTTAATATAGTGCTGCTTGTGACTGTATTACTTTCATAGCAATTGCCCGTTAAAGTTCCTACTGCGAGAACAGGGTGAAATTAGTGTAACTCGGCATTGCATATGTGACTCAAGAAAATCTTTTAAAGAACTTCAAAATGCATTTTGGTCTTTTTTTTCAATTCCTCTCTACTATTGGCTCACACTCTTCCTATATATATATATTTACTTATATATATATCTTGTTGAAATTTTCAATCGTTAATAAAATAATAAATTAAATTTCAAATACATTTTTTAAAACTTATAGTGGATGACACTTGATGTTAATAAATTTTTCAAATATTAATTAATCCATTAATTACATTTAAAATGAATAAATAGTAAAAAAACAAAAATAGTAGTCCAACCTCCTATATAAAAAGAAAAATCGTTCGTGGTGTCTTGTAGCGCAATGGATAGTGCATTGGACTTCTAATCCAAAGGTCGTGGGTTCGAATCCCACCTGGGATGACCTAATTTCTGAGAATGTGATTTCTTTTTACTACACTACTTTATTGGAATAATTACATTTAATTAATGAATAAATAGTAACAAACAAAAATAATAGTCCAACACCCTGCATATAAAAGAAAATGGAAAATTGCAAGGAAAATCGCTTTCTATTTTTCCACTTAATAGTGTAATTCTGTCCTATGTATATACATATTTATATCAATTGTAATTATTTAATAAAAAGTAACTAAAATAAAATTTTCTTTATTTTGACCTAAGTAGGAATTGATTTCAATTTTTTTTTAAATATTACTTGTTTCTTTTCTTTTCGCATTTTAGTATTATTTGTCAACGTAGGTCTTTAATTTTAAAAAACTACAGCGTTTTTTGAATCCAAATGACTTTTTTTTATGCTTATTCCTTATATTTCATGCTCTAAAATGACAGCTACATAATAAGAAAATGATACGGGAAGGGGGTCGAATGTTTCGGAATATTAAATAATTAAGAGCGGAGGAGGGCAGAGCAGCGGCACCGGTGGTGTGGAAATGAATACCCTGGCGGAAGAAAGAAAAGTGGCGGGGCAGGGTATCATTAGAGGAGCTCTATGGCTCTGGTTATTACGAAGGGGCCGTTGATGTCTTTTTACAGGCTGCGACCATCGCATTACCGTCGAACAATGGCCATTTCATTATTCCCCAAGGAAACCTCATTTCTCCCTTCCAGCTCCACACCTGCAATTAGGTCTTCTCAACCCTACCCTAAGAGCGACTTCTTTTTATAACTGGATTCCATCGAGGGAGGAATAGTGGGTGGCATTTTTAATAGAAGGTAGGAATTCCCGACCTTTTTAATGTATCGCGTCAGGAATCCTCTGCTTCTTTTTTTTCTTTTTCTTCAATGAAGTTTCTTTTTGTGTGTGTGTGTGAAAGAGAAAACTGACTGCGGACGCTGGGCGAGTCCTCGCGTAGAAGTCGATTTGGATTCCATTTATTTATTTATTTTCATTTTTACTTGAACGGGTTGAAAACAGTGCAACACGGAAGCTCTGGGTAGAGTCGTTCGGTTTGAGTTTGTTTTTCGGTAAATATTGCAACACGCAGACACTTTTTCGAGGATGAAAATGTAATTCATCAAGTGTTAATGAAGTTTGGCACAGGTAATTATCTCTATTCGGTGTTTAACGCTCTTCATTATTTCCATCAACGGATTGACAACAAACAAATTGTTGCAAGAATGGTGGCACGGTTCAAATGATGTCAAATGTAAATATACACGAGAGGACCATCAACATTTACGGAGAATGAGAGGAAATAAAAAAATTAAGGAAACCACTAAGCCATCAATAACATATAATGGCACGATGATGAACAGAATCGCAAGAAATACCTTTTTGTTGTTATGTAGAACTTAGAGACATAGTTTCCTTAAAACAAGAGAAAAAATACATGCCGAACTTGCAACTAAAAATACCGGGTGTTTCTAAAAGAATATCGGAGTTTTAACGCTTTATAGTATTTATCACATATAAGTTACAAGTATAATTCTTATATTGAATGAAATAGTAACTGAAACAATTTTACCTACGAATTTATAAATGTTCAATGTGAGCCCCATTCGTCACACGGCATAAATTAATTCAATAGGCGAGATCATCCCAAACTTTTTTCAGTGTGTCTGAGAAAATTCTTTTGCAACATCTGCTTTCATCTTGTGTCTTAAGTCTGAAAGGTCAGCTGGAAGCGGAAGAACGTACACGCAATCCTTAATGAACCCCCACAGATAAAAGTCACATGGCATCAGATCGGGGGAACGTGGAGGCCATGCGATACAAGCTTTATCGGGGCGGCCAATCCAATGGTTGGGTACAGTGATATTTAACCAATCGCGTACTGAGAGTGCCAGTGAGGCGATGCACCATCTTGCTGTCAAATGAAGTTATTTGGTTCACTTCCTTCCAATTGAGGAAATAGCCATAGTTGTAGAGCATCAATATAGGCAGAACCAGTTAAACGTTCGTTACCAGTTACAGCCATGGTCGTCTCGTACTTTTCCCTTTACAAAGACAGCCAGTTGTTTCAAACTGATGATACCATCAAAGAAGGTTATTATCATTTGGAGGTTGACAACCGAGCTTAATACGGAACGCTCGTTGCACAGTAATAGCAGATTCTGTTTTTGCAAACTGGAGAACACAAAACGCTTTCTGTTTTCTAGTCGCCATTTTTCTACAAAATCATTGATCGGCAAGAAGGGGTAGCATACGTTTCGCGCACACATGCCAGCAAACAAAACTGTTTCAGTTGCCTTTTCATTCTATGTATGAGTCATACTAATATGTTATATATATGTAATGAATACTTTAAAAACCTTTAAAACTCCGATATTCTTTTAGAAACACCCGGTAGAATCGGATTATAGAGAAAACAATTATAACCCTTTGAATCTCTTGTTTCAGTGATTATATAACAAAATGGAACTAATTTATTATTAAAAATATTACAGTAATATATATATAATAAACTTTAATGTCAAAAATATGTAAACTTACTTCTAATTTTATTTTAAATGGCAATCCTTTTTTTTTTAAGCAAGTAATATAAAAAAAAATTAAGTCGATTCCTACTTAGGTCAACAAAGAAAAATTTTATTTTTTATAGTTACTTTTTATTAAATAGTTAAAATTAATTTAAATATGTATATACATATAACAGAGTCAAATTTAGCTATTCTAAAAAAATAGTACAGTAAAAAAGTCTCAGAAATTAGGCCAACCCAGGTGGAATTCGAGCCCACGACCTTTGGATTAGAAGTCCACCGCGCTATCCGTTGCGCTACAGGGAATGAATGAGTTTCCTTACAATGAACGAGTTTCCTTTCTATATATGCTGTTGGACTAGTTTTTCCATTTGTTACTATTTCTTCATTTTTTAATTTTATTTAATTAATTAATATTTTTTAAAAATTATATTAAGGCTGTTTTCGGTAAAAGTACGAGAGCTCTAACTAAACGCGAAGCACATTTTCAGACAGAAAAAAATGACCCAATTTCCATGGAAATTTGCAATATTATAACTCGTACCTCTGTTAACAATAGTGTTTTTAAAAATTTCAAAATATTCTGTGAATACTTTCTTTTTTGTTTTAATACGTGAAGGCAAAGCCCATTTAACATTACGATATAGGATAAGAAAATGCGAAACACATTTTATACCGGAAAAAATGAATTAACTCGGTTAAAAATAGGAAGTATGATAAAAAATACTGCTCTCTAAAGGATAGTGAAGCCAAAATATCATATTAATCTTTCATTTTTTTATATTTGAACAAATGTCCCAACTTCGGGTCCTATTCTTTAACATTAGTCGAAAACAGCCTTAACATCAAGTGTCATCCACTATAAGTTTAAAAAAATGTTCTTAAACTTGAACGAATGAATAGAAAGTATTTTATTAACGATTGAAAATTTGAACAAGATTATATATATATATATATATATATATATATATATATATAGGGAGAGTGTGAGCTAATGGTAGGAATTGAAAAATATATATATATGTTTTGGTTTATTGTTTTCCTGCAGTTAACCTCCACTCAACTTTTTCGTTCCCATAGATGAAGAGAAGTGAAAAGATGGAAAGATAATTAAGCGGAAGTTGAGGAAGTTTAAGCGGAAAGTTTGCCAAGAAGTCCTGTCATGGAGAGAGAGGAGTTCTTGGTATTGTCTATTATGAAGTTAAATATTAAACGTGTACAAATGATTATCAACCAAAATCGATGTTTTTAAATAAATTGGGGTTTTAAAAAGCTGGTTTATTGGAGTAGCATAGACGTAACAAACATATTTATACGAAAATAATTTCTGGTGGTATACGAGTACCCTAAGATTCGATTCTCATAAACAGTTACTGTTCAAAATGACCAATAACTTAAATTCTACGTATTAAATACAGTATATATATAGCGTATATATTATTTTCTATTACCTTGAAAACAGAAATTTGTCAAATTATTAATAATGTTTTTTATAAATATTAAAATAATTACTTAAGCATATTATAATTTTTAAATCATTATGCACGTGTTTTATAAAACAGCTTCCCAATGAGTAATCAAAACATTGTTTCTCGTCATTTGAGAAGGTTACCAAACTGCTTCAATAGGAGATGGGGACTATAATCATCTATCATTTTCCAAGACTAACCAAACATTTACGTGAAACGGCTGGAAATGTTCGGTTAATTATACACACGTTACCCAAGATAATGCTTCGATCAAATGCCTGCTTACGAAATATGAATACGGATGTGGTTAACATGTAAATGCCGCAAAACTATCAACAATTAGAAGAAAAACGAAACGCCAGTTGTGTCTAAGGTTTACACTCATACACATCATTTTATCTTGCTTCATTTTATACCACCCCATTAGCTCAACACCTTAATGAAGTATATGAGGAAAACCTCGATACTCCAAAGTCATAAGATTTCTTTGAAGATATTTATACTGCGATGTCAATAAATGGTCTCAAATCAGCCGTTGGGATTCACACATAGACTGTGACTGGGCAAAAAAAGTTTGGTTTATAATAATATTTTATTAAAGAGTGGAGCACTTTCCAGCATTAAAATTAGTTTAAATCAACTCAGGATACAAATTTAAATTTTTAAAGTTATTTTATTCTTTTGAAGGTTAAAAGTGTACAAGGTTTTTTTTTATCTTTGCTACATCCACTTGCAAAAAGGTTATGTATAATTAATTCCTATTTTAAGTTGAAAAAAAAAATTCCAGTATTTATAGCAACAAATAAATATTTTATTTTCCAGCATAGCATATTATTTTGCAAATAACAGAACAGAGATCAAAAGTAGGGTTTTTTTCCCATCAAAGTAAAAGCCATTTATGTAATGGCTGAATTTATTTTCATCCTGAGTCAAAATCGCATCTTGATGCAAGCATTAAAGTTAAATTTGCCATCTTGGTGTGCTTGCGATAGTCCTAAGTGCAAACTTGTTCAGTACAGATAAGGAATCAAATATCGGATACGTAAAACGTATTTAAAATAATTCTTGGTAACTGAATGATTCGTCAAAATTGCTATATTTATGATCTACGTTATTTTTAAGATATATATGAACTTTTTTGTTGCAAAATGTAATCCAATTGAACATATCTTTTCACAACTTTGAAAAATTTCAAAGAATTTGTAGTTGTTGTGTATTATTACTGATGCCACCTGATCGGCATGTGCCACATCGAGGCCCACGAAATTCATCATGGCAAAGGGCGAGATTGTACGCCTGTCCTTAGCCGTAGCCTTGGGCACCATGCAGGTAACAGTACGTTGTGGCTCTTTTGCACCCCAATTTTGAGAAGGAACATCCTGGGGAGAGGTTAGGCGCCTCCCTCCTCTCTTCCCCTTCCGCCAACCTCACGAGAGAATTTGCGGCTCGAAGGCTATTTAGAAAAACCCCATGCCACAAAGGTACCATGCATTTACAGACATCCATGCCTTCTCCGAGGTTGGAACCCAGGTCCTAAAGCACAGCAGTCATCGTCGCTAACCACTCTATCGGATGGGTGGCAGAATCTGTAGTACGTCCAATGAGTGATTAATTCTTTCGTCTTTAAAATTAATTTTCAAATTAATGAAATAAAATAATATATACGTAATTATACATAAAATAAAGTCAGTTTCCTGTTTCGACACACAGTTTGTTGTAGTACAGAGTATATAACAAATCAAATCAATAAAATTGTCTTAGCTTCATTTGTGTAGATTATTTTGAAAAATATAGTTAGAAATTCCTTTCTTTCAGCTTTTATCATTGTACATTAGTAACTCAACGAGTTATTCTCTCTTCACTGTCCACATTTAATAATAGAGTGCGATATTAAAATAAATTTCCATCATCACGAATTTTGCTTTTCAAACTATTCGGCACCCAATACACCCTCTGGTTAAAATAGATTTAAATCATTTAATACCTTTCATCTAAGAAAGGGGAGATCGAACAAAAAAAAAGTCTTATTATCCTTTCTCTCCACCCTAATTTTTCATCTCTACGATCTTGTAATGGAAAAATAAATCGATCAGGGCAACTGCACACAATGGCATTCTGCTATCGAAGCGCGTCGGAAGGTCGCTGCCGCTAATCCTCGGCGCTTTGTCGCCCAGTTTAGCATCCCCAGAGACAAACTGCACCGGCATTCTCAGGAGTGGGCGGTTGACATATCCGGTGGCCCAGATCGCCTACAAAAAGGTGAGGGGGGATTAATCGAACGGCCTTATTGTTCTCGGCCATTATCGTCTGATGCTCTCAGTCCTAATAGCCCATGAATGCTCAACCGATTGGTGTCCCTAAATAGAAGCTTCCTCGATCGGTCAAGGAAGAGGCAGGTATAACGGCCCCAAGAAGAAAAAGCCTGTATTCAGAGCGAGTGATAAATTGTCGCTTCATACGTAAGCAGACTTTTTTTATTATTATTGAATTCTTTATTTAAAGAACGAGGATATACTTCATGTGGCAAGTGTGGTTGGAATCTGATTGGGATTTCAATTAGAGTACTTTTTAAATACAGACACACTAAGTTTGTATATAAAATCCTTACTGATACGCAAAACATTGAAGAAAATTAACTATTCGTTTTTTGCAACCATATTATTGTCGTATTGAGTAAGTGAGAGATAATATTATGTCGGAGAGTGTTATATTAACGTCGCACTATAAAGGAACACGCGAGTTATTGACGACGGTCCTCCTCATTTGGAGCCTCAGTCAAGTAACGAAAACGACACCTGAGCTGGCTCCCTCTCTCCAAAATGCCACACCAAGTTAATGAGAGAGCTCAACAGATGGAACGTGCATCAGCCTCCTATTCACTACGGGTGTCAGATGACGCCAGGACTCGAACCCGGGATGGATTCCTGACCATAATCGCTTGGTTACCGTGGCCATTAATGTCATTTGAAAGCTGAGTTTAGAAGCGTATAGATTTATACAAGAGAAATAATTAGTACGTTGTTCCATTACACTCTATTTAAAAACGTAAAATGTAATAAAAAATATTTTTTAAAACACCCACAACACACAAAAAAGATCACATTTCGTGTAAAAAAAAGTGAGAAATGATGAAATGTCCGGCGTTTTTATACTTAATATTTCTGAAAAAGGTACAGGGGAGTTGAAACATAAATTAATACAGCATAATTCGTCATTTCCCTAGTAGTCAACTAGCTGATGGACAAAAGTTATTTTCTAAAAGAAGTTGTTTTGAACTTTGTTAGCATCGATTATGTCGTAGGTTGTTAAACATATCTTCAATTAATTCAATTTTTAATCTATAAAAATTTTGTTTGCCCTTCTCTTCTTCCACGATAATATGTTAACTATCCTTCTTAAATTATTTTTGAACTCAAAAGTATTTATCGACACTGAACTGAAATATGTTGACCCGTATAAGCAATTTCTCACTTTTCCATGTAGCATAATTTCTTCCTTCAATCCCCACAGTTTCAGATAGCCTTCTATAACTCTACTCAAATTTTCTATGTTACTTTACAATATATACACAGTGCGGCACATAAGTTTTGACTGTGTCCACAAAACGATATATAAACAAGAAACTAATTCCTGTTTTGGTTTTTTATTCGAAATAGGACCCTCTGGGTACAATGCACTTGTTATAGCGATTTATTAAGGAATCGGACGCCTGCTGTAAATCACTTTGTCGAATGGCCTGCAAAGCATGCGTCGAAGCTACTTATAAGGTCGAAAAATATCCTCAAAATAACACTTTTTTAATTTCATTTTGAGAACAAAAAGTAGTAACAGGGTGCTAAATTAGGTGAATACGGTGGATGGTTCAACACACAGACATAATTTTTGCCAAAAATCGACGAACAACAAGGGAGGTGTGACTGGGTGCATTGTCGTGTAACAAACAGTCCGATATTCTGGACGAATGCGACAAATTCTGGCCATCAAACGCTTTAAAACAGCTATATAGGACTGACCTGTAATTGTTTGTCCAGTTGGAACAAATTTTTGTGGATAATACCCCTAGCATCGAAGAATGTAATAAGCATTGTTTTGGTTTTTGGTGGAATTTTCCTTGTTTTTTGGCTTACAGTGAATTTTCTGACTTCCATTCCGCACTTTTTCACTTTGTTTCATGGTCATATTGAAAACACCAGGTTTCAACACCTGTAATAATGGACTTCAAGAAGTTTGGATCGTTTTCTGTGGCTGAAATGATGTATGTGCAATTCTCATTACTTTTTGTTCAGGACATAAAGTGTGTTGAACAAATTTAACACACACCTTTGTTTTGGCAAAATTTTCATGCAGGATGGTACGAATTGTTTCTTAGTTGATGTTTAAAGAGTCTACCATCATTCTTAAAGACGCACAGCGATCGTTTGCGGCAAAATTTTGTACTTTTTCACAAATTTCAGGTGTTCTAGATGAAATTGGTCTTCCACTACGCTGGTCATCTTCTACTGCATCACTTCCATCCAAAAAATGTTTGTGCCACACAAAAACGTTTGATCTACTTAAACAACAGTCACCGTAAACTTGTTTCATGAGTTGGTATGTTTCTGAAGCACTTTTACCAAGTTTTGCGTAAAATTTGATTACAGCTCTTTTATCCATCTTTAAAAATCAACATGAAAAAAATTCACTTCTGCAAAGAACGCTCGTCATCTCTCAGCTACTTAACCAAATGGCATCAACTTGTTCACAATGTGTCAGCAGACCATGGACATTATGACGCATGCGCATTTGCAATCATGGCACCATTACAGCCTGCGCTCTGGGACGAGTCTTAAAACTTATTTGCCGCACTGCGTATATCAGTTTTTCCGGCGATTTTGATTAATTATCATACATTAACATAAATAATAAAATAGCAATAGGTCAATCTTCGACATGTAGAACACGTTTATCCATAAAATGCATACCAGTATACAGAACCGAAAAGATCCTTTGATCCATTAGGGATTGGATACTGTATAGTGTTTACATAAAATCAACTTAAATTCCATTCTCGATAATCTTAGTATTTAATAAATTACGACAACAAGGGATTGAGTACTGTAACAGTCAACAGTAAGTGTGACCACATTCTAGTTTTAAATAGTTAATTTCGTTATAACCTATTCTTCCTACTCTCTCGTAAATATTTCGCGTTTGATACTTCAGTTGCGCAACGCTTTTCAAGGCTTCTGATGATGCAGTGTCCATCGCGTGCGGCGCCGCTACAGAAGAACGTTTCCCATCATCTCTGACCTCTGCCCCCGACCGGAACAATAGAGTACATGAGACCACATTGCCCCTCGCTTTACTCAACCCCTCCCCTTCCCTCACTCGCGGAAGGAATTGTTTTGATAAAGTTGTTTCCATTCGAGTGCAGTTCTTGAAATTCGACATAAATGAAAAAAATGAAGGATAAAGTAAGAAAAATCAAATATTAGATATTTTTGGTCATGAGCAACTATTCTTCACATGAGCAAGAAGATATTTTTCTTACATTCTAATTTTTTTTTTCTATATCGTATGTTGAATTCAATTTAAAAAATGTTATTTCTACTATTACTATATACTTTGCAAAAGAACAACATTGTAAACATTGTTTTGTTTTTTCCCCTGATAAAATTTCCGTTTTTAGAAAAAGTCGCCAACGTGTTATTGTGTAGTTCGAAGGGGAAGGGTTTTATTTGCATCGCACTATAAAGTAACAAGCGGGCTATTGGCGACGGATCTCGCCATTTTGAACCACGGTCAAGTAACGAGGACGACACTTTGTGAAACCGCCCCCCTAAGGTGACCGTTTCTTTGACTATCCGCGTGAACTACAGGTGTAGTATTTACAAAAGGAACAGACATTTTTGTATTCTTAATATGACTTTATTAAGAATATTACTTAAACCTCTAACAAATTAGATATTATTTATGAGAGAATCTACTATGAACAAACACACAATAATAGTTATACCGAATCGCGTAACTTGGATCACTATCAATATCTAACCCGCCTAATCTCACTTCTGATAATATTACGTCCTAATATCAAATAGTCAATCCTACCTTAATTTGATCGTTACTTCAATACTATGAAGAGGCGTCTGGGCGCGCATGCAATGGTATACACCTTGACCTAATGGCTTAATCTTCAAGGTAACTTCTACTGGCTGTCAATTCCCGCTTGTATCCAATCGCTCACATAACTTTCCCCTAATTGCCATTCGACTTACTGACTTCTTGGGTTTTGGTTGGAAAAGAGTTGCCATTAATCTTGGCCCCCAAAGAACCCAGAGGACATGTTAAAGAAAAGACGCGTGAGCCCGTCACAACTTGAGCTGGCTCTCACCTCTCTTCTGACTGCAATACCACATCAACGGGAAGAGGTTTGAGCCTCGACAGATTTAACGCACATCGACCCCCTCTACGTGGTGGGTTTTCAATGGCATCGGGACTCGAACACACGACACTTCGACCACGAGTTCGGGAACATAACCACTAGACTACCGTAGCCACCGGGTAGTCCAAAATCGACATTTATTCGATCAAAAAAGTTTGTTAAAAAAATAGATTTTAGTGAATAAATAACTATAATCGTGACATCGAGTCGGAGTATAAAACTGTATAGTATTTTAGAATATTATGTAGTGCCAATTATGAAAATTAAAACTTTATCCAAGCAAATAAGAAAATACTCTCTGAAATAGACTTCCAAAAAAAATTTTAAAAATAATTATGGATAAAAATATAAAAATTCTGAAATATGAAGAAAAGAATAAAAAGAAGAAAAAATAAAATACCAAGCAAAAATTTTAACATGAGAGAAATTTTTAAAAATTCAGTTAGGATTACCTGCACATTCTTGTAATCAATGGGGGTGTGAATGAAAACTGGAAACCTTTGCATCAAAATTCCAGGGCGCGTTTATTTAAATTCATATTAAAGTTTAAATGATGCTCAACACTAAAAAATCATAATTTGTTTTGGCGATGTTTAAAAACAAAAGTGATCTGATTCTGACGAGGACATTAAAATAGAGACCATTAGCAAAATTAAAACTTATTTCCAGTTCGATACGAGCTACAAAATTCTGAATAAAGACGCAACTAATGGCTATTGAGCTCCATGAGTACACCAATAAAGAGCCGCAGTATAATTAAACTTCCCCGTTTCTTGACACCAGTTGGCCTTGAGAGTGCTACACACTTGTAACAGACCTTTTCCGTGCTCACAATCCAGTTATTTTATGCAAATGCTTATCCAAAGGGGATTTTCTTTCCCAAATCGCTAATTACGTGATCTCCTTGCACAAAATCAAAAACAATACATTGTTCAATTAAGTCATCGATATTTTCAACTCGACAGCATTCGCTTTACCCTTTTTAAGCTGAACGATACGATTGTTGGTGAAAGTCTATCTTTTTGTTATATTATATATCTAGTCCAAGTAAAAAGAATCGATGAAGTAAACGATTATTTAAAAACTTTATTAATACTTTACAACGTTGTTAGTACCAATCGAAATCGATTATAGCAATCTAAATATATGAATTGCTCTACGTTTTACATAGAAAATAAATATTTAACTATGATTTCGCTGCACGATATATTTTGCGTCCCCTTCATTATCACTAAATGAGGTTAGCCGTGGTCATAGTCATGTCCGGCCTTGTTTCAGATAGACCTGTAGTATAGAGAGGTTGATGCACGTTCAATCCATCGAAACAAAGTTCTCATTTTGAACGGGTGTGGGAGTATGAAGAGAGAAGAGTGTAGCTGTCTTCCTCGTTACCTGATCGAGGTCCGTAGCTAATAGCCCTGGTTTAGCTTCAAAGTATGACGTTAATAAGTAATCAATCAATCAAATACAGTAGCGCACACAGGAATTTTTCAAGGAAGGGGGGTCCGGGGTTGAAAGTTCACCATTCTTGTATTATGCTATTTTTGATTTTGTCGATTTTCAGGAACAAAACACAGTAACAAACTAATTATTGAATAAATAATTAGCATTAATTAATAAAATTAATCATTAATAACAAATACTTAATTAAATTTTACGTATTATATACTTAGAATTATAACCAATCGGAAAAAAATCAAGGGCTTTGAGGGGGGGTGGACCCCCAGGACCCTTCCCCCTTGTGTGCGCCACTGATCAAATATCATTATTTCAGATTATTCAATATACGTGGCTTTTCGAATATATTTGAATTTAGCAGAACAATAAATCTTTCCATCTTGACTAAACAATTTCATTCACTTTTGATTTGGTAGAAAAAAATTACGCTATAACGATTGCAGGATGGAAATACTTAATTATGTGCGTATAAATTAATAAATAAATTTAACGAGAAACGATTACATATTGAAAAAATCAAAACTGTTATTCCCGAAGAAAGAAAAAAAACTTATTCTTAGATAAAAATTTATAAGACTTTATTGTAGGAAATGTGTTTACATATCAGGGTTTGCATTCAAATATCGCTTTCTGTAATGTAATTTTTTTTTAAAATACAAATATCAGTGCCCAGCAAAAATGGCACAAAAATATTTTAAGGGGAGCCGGGTCGAAAGTCCACCTCAATACGACGCCAAACGTGTTTTTTTACAAATACTAAAACAAATTTTACTTACTCTACACATAGGATTATCATTAATTGAAAAAAATTCAAGGGCTATGAGAGAGGGGACCGGAACCGTGGACCCCTCTCCCTTGTATGTGCCACTGGCTGCCTAGTATTGGGTTCGAGACATGGGGCCACTAAAGACCCGCTGTATAGAGGGCTTGATGCACGTTAAATCTGTAGAGGCTCAAAGTTCTCAGGCATGTTGTGGAAGAATTGAGCCTCCTCAGGTGATGTCCTCGTCATTTGAACGAGGTACGGAAGGACGAGATCCAAGACCAATAGCCCTGTGATAAATACGACATCATAAACAATCAATAAATCAATTCAACAAAGAAATCATCCACGTGTTAATGAGGGCTCATGCCTGATTACTCACGATATTTTATAAGACACGTAAGTGTAAAATGTAAGCAAATTATTTGTGAAATTTAATTTCGGTAATATATTAATTCTCTTTGAATTATAATAGGAATCTTTCATGAAATGTATCACGCGTTCTAAATCCAATGTCAATCTATAACTAGATTTTTCTATTTCCAAATACAAAGCAAAGGGTTAAAATTGAATTCCTTTTCTTAAGGGCATTCAATAAAGCACGCAATTTTTTTTTTTATCATAGAGGTCTTGATAATGGTTACTTTATATATTGATAATTTACTACTTTAAAAATTTCTCAATCGAGCCATATACTTTTTAATAATGAAGACTTTAAAAGGAGTGAGCCAATGTCTTAAAAGCATTTTCAACAGAACAAATAAATATCTTTCTTTCATTCCAATGCTTACAAAATGAAAATTTTGCTTCTGAATCTTCTTCAAGAAAATAGAAAATATCGTTCTTCCTTTATTTCTGATTTCATGATAAGCTTCTAAGACCGTGATGCGCATTTCACTTTAGAAATACAAGTCATCATATATATATATAACATACTTTTCCATAAAAGTTTGTTTTTAATTCATTTTTCGTTAGAGCTGTTGGGGATGGGGACCCTTCAGTGTGGGCCGCGGTGAATTGAAGACACTTCTACAACATACAAAAGAAAAGAAAAAAAAAAGGAACTCCATCCAAAATTCCTTTTGTTTTCTCCGCTAATGAATGGCATCTTTTGTAAACGACAGGATGATGTGAACAGAATAACAACACATTACGACCGAACTGCCGCAATCATTTCCATTCATTACAAGCATAGGATGGAATGAAATTAATTCACGTCACTGATTAATACATCGCGGCCCGAAGGAGAAAGTTCCCACATCCTGGTCCACAGACCTGGTTTCGCTCGAATTTTGGCGCTCCGAGCTTCGAAAACCGCGCCAATTTCGGGTGCGGTCCTCAAAATGCTAATGGACGGGGGAGGAATGCGTGGGCGTGAGGAGGACACCAAATTAGGGAGATCAGCCCCGGGGGCAGTTCCGGCTGAGGCACGCGCCTGGCCATCCACGTGGGCCACACCTCGCCGCAAATGAAGCGGTTGGCTACCGAACAATGAGAGGCAACAGGTGCGCCAAGTGCAGGGGGACCGTTCGCCAACTGAACTTTGGCTGGTTCCACTCCTATGAGCGAGGGGCAAAAAATTGTAGAAAAAATTAGAACGAAAAGAAAAAACTTGGAGTAAAGAAAAGATTGTTAAGAAATATATCAAAAAGTGGAACAAGGTTATAAAAACAAAGGCAGATCACTGATTAAGAGTAATATTAAGATGCTAAAAATGGAATATAAAATTAAAACATGAAAATTAAAGGAAAGAAAGGAAACTTCTATACATTTTTATCATTGGAGTTTTAGACAAAGAGTCCAAGAATTTAAAAATAATAAGTATCATTTCCTTATTGTTATTTTTAGCGACTAGTAGACTGTCTCCTGTAAACAGGGGCTTAGCTACCGTCGTATCAATGACCCAACCAATGGAAAGAAATAAATCGTAACGTGTAAAAGGATCCCAAGAAATGTGTAACAGAGCCCTCTAAGGACGCCAGTGCCTGTAAAGGTACGGCATGAGTTCGAGCCGAGTGCCGCTGAGGACCCTTCATGTAGAGGTTAAATCTGTCGAGGTTTAATGTTCTCCCGTTGGAGTGGTGTAGAAGTTCGGAGAAAAGAATGTCAGCTCAAGTGTATTTTTTTCTTTGCTTCACTCTGATGTATCTTTAAAAATTTTAAAAATTTTTACTGCATGCTAAATAAATTTGTTTATTAAGATTAAGGATACTTCGAAAGAACTTATATATATAGAACTGAGACAAATTTTTGGTAGTATTTTTACTGTGATACGTTTCGACTGTTATTTTATTTTATAAACATAAATACAGAGTTCAGAGAGCAAGACCTCGGTTTTCCTCGTTGACAAAGAAATAAATTCGTTTCCTTGTGTTGAACCGCATTCAGAAGAAACAACATTGACACACACACACCTAAGGAGATTTTTTCGAACTCTCACATCCTTTGATAAGAAACCGTGAGGTCCAGCGGAATTGAATAGGCTGTAATTCCACACACGCGTAATAATATATAATGCGTAGTTCAACGCAATTACAATTTAAAAAAGCTCAAACAACTGCGTAGTTCAAAAATAATCATGTCATTTAAATCAAATAAAGAAATCTTTTTCGGAACACAGAGCAGCCGAGCTGCAGAATACGATGAACACATCGAGCATCCCTACTGGAGAAAAAGGAAGAGAGAAAGAGTAATAGTTTATTTTTACTGTATCACTTCTTATAGAATCTCTTTTATTTTAAATTTTTTTAAAGCATTTTATTATGTATCTCTTCTATGGTAACTGTTCTCATCAAACTAATTTTAAAAAAATAATTTTTTGGTTAAAATATAAAACCAATAATAAATATTATGAAGTTTTGTAATTTAATTAAAGAAATGTACTTCAATATTTTATAAATTTATGTAGAGATTAATAATATAACACAGAAATCTCGTTATGTATGTGTGTGTATGTGAAACTGCTCTTGTGTAAAAAATTACTCAAAGAAATTACATTCAAACTTTCGACACAACAAACCATTAGAATCATAGAAATAGGGATAAAATAAACTAAAGCAAACAAACGCGTGCATCAAAGCTGTAAAGTCAAAAAGGGGGCTGAATGAACCACGATTTCAAGCAATTAAATCTCATGAAGCTTTTCTTTCTTCTTTTACATATTTATTGGACTAATGAAAATAAATTAAAAAATAATCATTTTGAAAATTGCTTCAAATTTACGCATTGATTCCTCACTGTTTTTCTCCATAACTTGTATCTCATGAGTTTCGCACGCAGCCTCTATTAATGTGTAAAACACGAAAGACTTTAAATAAAATAAAGAGAAGGATACGGATACCTCGTTTTAAAGGATTAAGCACAAGATGAAAAAAATGAAGAACTGATACAATTTATCAGAAATTAAAAGAAAATCAACAAAAGATATAATTAAAAACAAAGTCATAATACAATGAACGAAAAACATTCAAAACTTAGTAGAAAAATGACACGAAGATTTAAAAACGTGTACGTGTAATATAGGTCTGAACCCGGATTAAATAAGTGTTAAGTTAAGAAGCAAAATAATAAAAAAAAAATCATATAAACTTTAACACAATATATGTTATTGTAAAAAATAATCAATATATTTATCTTCCAACATTCCGAAAGAGCATTTCGATTTTTTTTAAACCAGCCCTTTGAACGAAATATGATTTTGTCCTACTGTTTGGAATCAATGCGGAACTATGTGAAGACCGATAAATAAAATATGAAGGGAGATAAATGTTTAAAAAACCAATAATACTAATATCCTTCGTTTAGAAAATGCTACCGAAAGCCCATTTTTGCTCTTTTTCTTCGCTCTAATCCCATAATAGAATAATTAGGATAATTAAATTTCAGACTGGTTCCGCTGCCTTATTGTTGGAGCCGACAGAAGAGGTATTTAACAAAAAGACTCCTTTGTCGGTTGAGAAGGAATAAAAATTAAGTTTAAAGCGAAAGAAGCCAAAAGCGCCCAATTACTGGCCATATCAGTCGGCTTGATTGGATCAATTACGATAGAGTATCGATAATCATCATTCGTATTGGGAGAAAAAAATCGATTTCGGAAGGTGATTTGTTGTTCGTGGCTGCTGCACAAACCGGTTTATTGATTAACCCAATCTTTTTGGCTGATCTCATCGGAGCAACAATAAAGAATTTGTACATTGATTGCATGTGTTGTTCCTCTGATATTCGTTTTTATTGGAGCATTGTTTATCTACACAAATAGCCTTTTTAAGATAAATATTCAACTTCCGTATTTCAGAGAGTTTCGATAAATTAAAACTTATTTATGAGAAAAATGTATTTGGTCGTTTTTAATGAATCATGAAATTATTACTTCAAACAATATTTATAGCAATATACTTTAGGTGGTCCCTAGAATTTATAACAAAACAAATTACCTGTTTATGTTTAATTTGAACCACAGTGTCTTGTTAAACAACAATAACATTAACTTTGAAAAAAATAAATGTTCGAGTCATCGTGCATTAAAGATAACAATTGTGATAAAGTTTTAAAAAAGCACTATAACCAGTGGCGCATACAGGAATTTTTCAGGGGGATGGGGTCGAGGGTCAAAAGTCCACCATTCTTGTAATATACCCTAAAACTCCGACAAATATATTCTTTCTATTTTATCGATTGGCGGGAACAAGATACGGTAAAATATAAATTATTGAATAAATACTTGGCAATAATTAATAAAATCAATTATAATTAATTATTTTACGTACTATATACCTACACGCGATTATAATTAATCGAAAAAAAATTCAAGGGTGATGGGGAAGGGGGTCCTCTCTCCCTCTCCCCGCCATGTAAAAATAACCAATTTATGAATAAAATGTTTTAAATTGGCCCCATAATATTGACTATAATAATGTTGATTGTAAATCTTAATTTAGTAGAAAATTTCTAATCAGTCCAGTATATAGATTTTTAACCAAAATGAAGCGGCAATACATTTTACGTAGCCAGTTACTTAACATTTCATTTAAACATGCACTTGCATTTCAAGAGCCTGATTGTACCCTTTATAGATATTTTTTCCAATTAAAATGATAACAGATGAGTTATTTATTTTTTTTCCCTTTTTGAAAAGATTTCAAATTCAATTAAATACAGTGTTGCGTCTAGTATTTACTGAATATTTACTCATCGAAAGAATCCAGCTCGTTTTGTGGGCTGAATGTAAAAAAAATCGTCCTGAGATACCTTATACAAATGAGAAAATCAAGACAACACACAAGGTAATCTAGAAAATGAACCCCAAAATTACGAGTCTTATTCATCACACATAAAACTATTTTCATCCGTCAGATTAATTGATTGAAAATCAAGAATATAAACATAGTCTTGCATCCCTTAGATTCTGTTCTGATCTGATCGGTTATCTTTATTCTATGAAACTCTTTATTGTGAGCTTGAAAGCCAAGGATTCCCGAGGCTGTCAAAATTAACGGACCTTTTTTCCCTCAAATGTACATAAAAATATTATACCTACGGGAGAAATCAGCTGATAATGAAAAAATGAGTACAACGAAAAGTAGAAAAGGCGTACCTATATACTTCTAAATACAACAATTTGCTACACTTAAATACCAGTTATCATCCTAAATATTAGTTATTAAGCCTAATTAGATTCATAGGCACTAAACTCTGTTTCTTTCCCATTGGGAAATAACTAGGGTCCAAGAAAAAAAGGAACGTTTATTTATTTTAATCTGTGGGAACCACAGATAATTTTTTAGTAACTTTTTTCTACGTATTGAATTTTTCTGCCGACTTCTCCTGCCAAAAAATAAATTTTATTACTATCATAATTGTGTGACTTTGTTTTTTATGTTTCAGGGCTATAATTATAATTCCCGTTTTAGTATTTCATGAATTTTTCCTTATGTGCAGTACCGTTCGGTTATGGCGGGAAGTTTTGTTATTGAGCTGCTGCTCTGTTCTGTTATAATATACTGAAAAATATGCTGCCTTTATTAAGATTTTTTTAATGATCCGGCTAAGATGTGTTGATTTCTTTTTTTTATTTGGTATTTAACATTGGTAGTTTAATTTTAATGTTTACATATTTTTCTTGAATTTTGTTTATAGTAACCTATCCTAACACTCTTTTATCTTCCTTGCAGCCCAGTTGTATAGGAAAATTTAGGAGAAAGTTGGCTGACCTTAGGACTATGTTTAACTCTACAATTTTAATCCTAATTAATTGTTTTGCTTTATTAGAATTAGGGAAATTTAGTATATTATCATTGTATACTTAAAAGGGGAACTTTTCATCCTTTTTTTACATTGTTGTTCAAATTAATAAAATGATTTTTTTTCATTTCCTCTTCCATGGCTCTTTAATAACCTTGAGTCCATTTTTCTTTTTCCCATACAAACCGTGTTTTTTTTTTTGTTTTTGTTTTTTTTACATGGTTTTTTGAGAAACGTATCAACTGCGTAAAAAAAAGGCAGATTTAGATATGTATAACTCTTAAGAATCGTTTTTACTTATTTAAATCATATTAATGAGAAGATGTTTCTCTCAAGAATAACTTTGTACAGAGATATAACTAAATTGTTATTATGTAGTTGAATGGGCTCATATTAATAATATTAAACTTCTTGTAAATCGAAAGAAAGAGGAACTCCTTACCTTTTCCCATCCACAAATTGAAGTATCCATGAAATTTTCTCAAACATCCCCGAGTTATTATCAACTGGTTAAGAACCTTTTATATATATGAAATTTTGTATGAGGGTCATACTATGACCAAAACTTTGCTTGAAAGTCAGTTCTAGAGTTCTAAGACTTTGTTGGGTAAGCTTTCCCTTAGTTATTTAAAAAAAAATTTTCGCAGTTTTCAAAAACGATCGCTTTTCCTGTAAATTTCAAGTGGTTCTTTCCAACCCCGTCTGATAATCGCGCCAAAGACGACGAGTGCACCCTCCATCGTGGAACTCATGGAAATTTGTGGCGCATCCACGTGTTTCGCGGCGCACCACACCCAATCTAGATGCCACTTGCCATTAAGCTCAGTTACTTATGGGTTTTCCGCGAGACCCACCCCCTTATTGCGATCACAATTCTCCCACTACCAAGAAAAAATAAGAAAAAATTTTTTTAAGAGCATTCTCTTTCTCGTCTGTTTTCGCAGATGACTCCTTCGTCGTAGTTGTTTATGTCTTTCGATAAGTCTACTCTTCGCATATTTTCGAAATACTTTAACACTAGAAGTTTATAAAGATAGAAATTTTGGAGCAAAGTGCATGGAAATGCTACAGGTTTTCAAACTGTTGATACAAATATGCAAGCATAAAAATATAAGGAGATAGGCGGAACATGAATAAAAAAAAATTTCAAAAATGGGAAATTCTCAATTTTTTCCCTCAATGATGAATTTTGACAAATGTATTTAATTGTAAAATTTATAAATTCACAAAAAAGAGGAGAGTGTACTGTTTCTATTTAAGGGAGAAAAATACGTGTGCGAGAGTGAATGAAAATTCTTAAATACTTGCACAAATTTATTGTACGTGGGATTTATGACACAGAATTAAACATATCATGTATACACAACTGAAATGTATCATATAGCCCACGTATTTAACACTTTTTTCAGATTGAAATGAGCCGCACGTAACTACTTCTTTATATACAAACATGATATTTAATTTTTATGAAGCGCATCCGGGTATTCTCTCTCTCTCTTCATAACCTTTCTGATTAGGTTAGTAGAATTCTCTAATAATAATGGCTCTAAATCATAATTCGGAATCTTTTATCAAGCATAAAACAATCCAAACAAAAACAAAATATATACAAAAAAAGAATATTTAACGATAGTTTGAAGGTAATTCACTGCGAGATAATTTAGTTCAACCGAGTTTTTTTTAACTAACTGAAAGCAATGATTACGGAAGTCATTTGGACTCGGAGTTATCCAAGTAACTTTCCTAAAAAAAAGTTCATGTGTGAGACGAAAGCACAATTTAAAAATTAATTTTTGAAAATTATTTCAAAATCGTGTCAAGTATAACTGGTGGAAGTTTCCTTCTACACATATTAAAAAGAAACGCAAGAGTTACACTATAATTGTGTTTTCTTATAGTGACAGTGGCGCACACAGGGGTCCAAGGGTCCGACCCTTCCCCTAAAGCCCTTGATTTTTTTTCCAATTGATTATAATTCTAAGTATATAGTACGTAAAATTTAATTAAATATTTGTTATTAATGATTAATTTTATTAATTAATGCTAATTATTTATTCAATAATTAGTTTTTTTTACTGTTTTTTGTTCCCGAAAATCGACAAAATCAAAAGGAGCATGATATAAGAAGGGTGGACTTTCGACCCTGGACCCCTTGAAAAATTCTTGTGTGCGCTACTGTATAGTGATATACCTTAACACATTCTCTCACTTGATTCAAAGGTATTTTTAAATATTTACTTTGTTTAATTAACGTCAAAATAGAATCTCAAAACAGACATTTTTATAATGGTCACAGTGCTTTTCAGCATCAGTTGACGTGCTCAATATTCAAGCTTAAAGTTACGGGTTCAATTGTGGCTACAGTTGATAGATTTTATAGATGCGAAAATCGTAGGCACGCATGATTATGAAGCACGTGGAAGATCCCATGAGTATGCCACTTTGGCTCTGGTATTTTCGTCAAAATAAAACATTTAAAATTGAATAAATTCAAGCGTCAAAAGAGTTTGGTAGTGAGAGTCGCCACTAGAGGGTGCCACCACACCGAAACGTCTCAATTGGGGACTTGCCGTATCTGCAAAGACTTATGTGCTAAAAAGCAGTAAAATTTCAAAAAAAAAAATATTTCCAATTTTTCGTTCACTGTATGAGTACTATATATGAGTATTCCCAATACTGAATGCATTAACTTTTTAACAACTTTCCTTTCATAGGAACGTGATAAACTGAACTTCAGCAAAGTAGGCCTACATCACAACACACACTCTAAGTCAAAAATAAGCGCAAGGATAGTCAAGAATGCGGGAAAACGTTATTTCTATATTAGCAACGTTTTAATTTATGTGTGTGTGACGATGGAGATAAACTCACCTAAAGTTTTCTAAAAATTAATCTTCGATTTGATTCATAAATTTTTCATCAAGGTAGACTTCGATGAGCTTCTGAAATTATTTATTGTTTTTGAGCAAATATTAAAATTATTACGGGATGTAACACCTGTTACCAAAAAATCAACATTATTTTTAAGAAAACTCTTTTCTAGTAATATAAAAATCTTTTTTAGGTGCAAAATTTTATCACAAATGTTGGTTTTCTTTGTTTCATGGCACGCTTTTCATGAATGGCATTGAAGTAGCAATCACTAAACAAGAATAAAAACAAACTATTCCACCGTCTTCCTAACCTTACACACAATTTAACACTACGAAAAAAAATTTTTAATTCTGCGTCAAAAGCAAATTGCTTCATATAAAAAGAAATTTTATTCATAGTTACAAAATATACACTGGTGTGCAAAACTTAAGCAACAGGTGGGTTTATTGTCATAACTTTACGAAAAATCATCTGAGAGACATGAAATTCTGAAATGAGGGAGAGTATTATGTACGTAAAGGATGACGAAAGCATCGGCGCTGAAAAAGGAATACAACGCATACGGTATGGAATCAAACAAAAACAAGCTTTATTGAACGCATAGTATCGTGACTCATGATTGTCTATCCAACAGGAAGAACAACAATGATGATGTTCTTAATATGGTATATGCCTCCCTTACTACAATGGTTGCTTAGCACCGTCTCCGCATACTCAGAACCAGCTGGTGCAACATTTCTTGAGGTAGGAGCGCCAATTCCTCAATCAACATCTGTTTGAGTTGTTGGTTGTTCTCCGGATGATGTAAGCGTGTGGCAATACGTCTCCCCAAAGCATCCCACACATGTTCGATGGGATTTAAATCTGGGGAGCACGCTGGCCAATCCATTCGAGTGATATCTTCACTTTCCAGCAGCTCCTCAACAGCAAGAGTGCGATGTGGCCGTGCATTATCATCCATAAAAATGAAGTCTTGGCCAATGGCACCTCGGAAAAGACGCACATGGGGAAGAAGTGCCTCCTCACAATAGCCATCCCCGGTTACAGACCCTCTGTCGAAAATGTGAAGCTCAGTTCGCCCGTTCAGCATAATGCCTCCCCAGACAAGAACTCCAGGACCACCGTAACGGTGTCTTTCCTTGATGTTACTGGATAAAACCGGGTTCCGATCTCTCCAAATCAAAGGCGTTGAGAATCGCTTCTGGTACTGAACCGACTCTCATCCGTAAAGAGGACACGACTCCATTGATCAGTTGTCCAGTTTTTGTGCTCTCTGGCCCACTGTAAATGGTGGCTTCGGTGGCCAACTTTCAACGGGAGGCAGCGTTCAGAACGGCGGGTGAACAGGCCCCCTTTGTGAAGGCGTCTGGCCACAGTAAACAACTACATTTGTCGACCCGTTGCTGTACAGAGTTTCTTAGCAATGGCGCTTGCTGACTGCTGTCGACCTCTTTTCGCCTGCAGGATGATATCGGTCATCCCCTGCAGTTGTCGTCCTCGGGCGGCCACCACCAACCTTTCTAACAGCTGTACCTGTGGTTTGGAACGCTTTCCAAGCGCGCGAAACAACACTTTTGTTGATTCCGAACTCTGCAGCTACACTGGTGACAGTACCCCCTCCTCCAGTTTTCCGATCATTCTTCCACGTGTGAAGTCGTCCAGGTGATTTCTTCTAGCCATATTTCACGAACTGACTCACTGGCACTTGCAGCGAATATGTTGAATTGCGTCTCCGTCCTTCATTTTATTCTACTGTTGAGCAGCGCGCGCCGACATCACGCGTTTTGCGTACGCTCACATCGCTTCTGACGTTTTGTTCCTGATATTTGCATATGCATGACGTTTCTACTGACTTACGTGTTCACTGTACTGATCTCCAGACCTCCTTTTCTGCAATTTCATGGCTATCTGCTAAATTTTTACATGGTTGCTTAAGTTTTGCACACCAGTGTATTTCTAAGTAGTTTAGTATTAACACTTAGTAAACCACAAAGTTAATGGCTTCATTTTTCAACGTAAACAATAATTTGGAGATTTTATTTCCTAGACAACGCCTTTTAAACGCGTGTGTATCTAATGTTACTTAAAAATAATTTTCCAAACGCCTCGTACTGCATATCAACGCACATTTAAAATTTATTTTCAATTACGTTCCAAAGGGTAGGAAGGAAAAGGACAATTGAGAAATTTAACAAAAAAAATTTTGAGTTATGAAATTAATTTTTTAAAAAAAATTATAAGTTTTTTAATCGTTTTTTTTTTTAATTTTATGTTTTTCTTTATATAATTATAGATTTCAAACATCCTTCCAATAATATTTTACATTTTTTTAAATGAATTATTTACAGAGAAACTGTACATAAATTGAAATGTTTTCAATTTAAATATTTGATAGCACTTGATCTTTTTCAAGCTCTCTGATGCCTCTGAGACTAGTCATGTAGAGGGGTGGATGCACTTTAAAATCTGTCGCGTCAGACTGACCACTTGACTGAAACATCTGCACATGCATCCCAGCGCCTAAGGTCACGTAAACTGCAATAGATACAGTAGGCTTTGACCCTCATGGGCTGTTGCGCCACTGAGTTAAGTTCAGTTGATTGTATTTTGGGTGGGGAGGAGTTTGAAGCGCATTTTAATTTTTAAAATGTATTATTTGTTACATTTAGAATACACCATTAGGTGGTATTTTTTTTTATTCAAATATATTTTTATTGCCTAATATACAAGTTTTGGAGTCAAAACTGAAACAATACTTCTATTGCCTGAAATTTATCTCTAAAAAATTCGATTTTCAAAATTATTTTTAAAAAAAGGGTTTAAAATTGAAACTAATTGGAATAAATATTCGAAGAGGGGAAGAAAAAGAGAGATAGAAAGAAAGAAAGAAAAGAGGGTTTTTTTTAAGATACACTGTTGAAAAAAATTAATTTTACATCCCTACAAATTCCAAATTCAAATTCATCAGAAAAAATTTATTATGGAATTTAATATATACAATATAATTGTGGAATAATTAATAATTTTCTCGCTGGCCTTCTGCACCTAAGGTTGCTGGTTCGACCCCGGCCCAAGTCGGTGAATTTTCATAATGCAGAAAATCGACAGTGGCCATGTCGTATGACTGTACGGCATATAAAAGATCCCTAGAGTGTCTGTTTGGCTTGGGTGTTCTTGGCAAGAATTAAATCCTACTACAGTTTCGCATCGTCAGAGCTCTGGTGCCTCCCTTTAGGGAGGAAACTGGACGTCAAAATTACCTGCGATGATTGGTATCCGCCTTTGCCCACTCAAAAGAGATACCAGCTTCCGGGGAATGTACTAGGTCTACAATGATAAAACACCCCTCCGCAGCCCATTCGAAGTAATAATAATTAAAAAAAATAATTGTATAATTTTAAGGCGAAACAAGTTTTCATTAAAGATTCTTGAAATGCTTTATGAGCCTTAAAATGCCTCATCTCGTGACACAAATTAGCTTTTTATGGATGAATGTCGTCACTAAAATAGGTAACGAAATGTTCATTTTTTAAAGAATTTATTTCTTGAGGGGAAATTTACTGAATCGAAGAATGTTGGGAAAAATACGAATTAGTGTTGCATTTCTGCTATGTGAGAAAAAAACATTTTTTACACCTTTTTTCTTTTTATAATTTCTCCTTCCCTCTCCGCATTGAATTTCACTACATTCATTTCTCCATAAATAGGGAAAAAATATTAAATTAAGAAAATTTGACCCAGCAAAGAGATTCCCATATTATTCTCTTGCCCAGACATTTGAAGTGTCTCTTCATGGTTGTTTCATTAAAAGAGAAAGGAAGGAGAGGACACAGATTTTTAATTTTTAAAAAAATCTTTTATAATAATATTCCAAAAACTAAGAGAAACGAGGTTAGAAATATCCTTCAGAACGTATTTGAAATGCGATAGAGAGTTATATAAGAGCAAGGTCGTGATGAATAATGCAATCCAAACTGACAGAAGAATGGTGTATTACTTTGATATCAATACCTTTTATAGCCCATTTTTATAGCTCCGAGGAATATTTCTTGATGTTTTACTATAAAAAAAATGTATTCAAACACATTCACGTTATATGCCACTGTTTTAAACTTAGAGAGAAACAAATTAAATATGTTATACCTATTCTAAAAATTTTATTGAAAGTAATAATTAATCATTTTAACGATTTTTCGTAAAATAACTAAGCCTAACTGTGACTCTTCTCTCCTTTCTTTACTCCATTCCTTTTTTATTCATTTCTCAATGACAGTGGCTTTGGCTTCAGATTTTACAGGGAACTACTCTAACCGTAAAACCGAAGAAAAAATTCGCAAAGGAATTAACAATATACAGATTTATGTATTTTGTGGATTTAAGTTAAAATACTGCTTAAAATACTAAAAATACTTATACGAAAACAGTAAAAAATCTGATTTCGGTCAGAATTTTCTTTAAAAAATAATAATAAAAATGCTCCTCTTATTTGGGCGAGAAAATGTAAAAACCAAAAATGTCTCAGCTAGATTAGAATCAACATTGTAGGTCATTACATAAATTCCTTAGCCTTCTAAATGACTCCCTTGACTCTTGAGAGTGTGAGTTCTATTAACACTAAATATTCCATAACCGGTCAAAAGACCGGTTTTGCTATGGTAAAAATAAATATGTATTAAGTGCTGGTAGGTATGCTTAGTGTTAACGTCACAGTATAAAGATGCACTCGAGTTGTGGGGGACGGACCTCATCATTCTGAACCATAGTCAAGTGATGAGGAGGATATCTGAGCTGGTACCTCCTTTCTTAACTTTCACACCATGCCAACAGGAAGACGTTTGACCCTCGACACATTTAACGAGCGTCGGTCTCCTCTGCATGGCGGACATTCAGTCGTATTAGGCTCGAGTCCGTGACCTTGACCAATAGGCTATCTTGGCCATCCCTTGACTCTTGAAAATTCTTCATTTGTAAAACGCATCCTCGCACTCCTTGTGGGAAAGCTTTTTAAGGTATCCGACTACATTCGGAACCCTGATTTTTCAAAGCGTGTATATTTATGATATTTAGTGTGATTAGAAAATGTATATAAAATTGAATTAAGAATAGTATTACAGTAAAAAATTATTTAAGTACACTATTTTGACAAAAAATGAACATAGAATGACCCATTTTCAAAATAGTCTCCTTTTGTGAAAAATGCTTCTATTATAATAATATTTTGCCTGTCAGAGGGAAGAAATTTTAAGAAAAAAACGCTGAGATAATTATTTCAATGGGTTGTAACTCTGAAAATAATGTGAATTTTTCAAAAATCATAGTTGAGCCTCTGTACAGAGGTCTGAGCTATAGACAGGCAAAATATTATTATAATAGAAGTATTTTTCACGCAAAAGGAGAACATTTTGAAAAAAGGTTATTCTAAGTTAATTTTTTGCCGATATATTGTATTTAAATTGTTTTTTCGTCAAAATGTCCTTAAAACCATTTTATACATGTATTCTAATCTAGTAACACTAAATATCATGAAAATTTTCCATTGGTGCACTTTTTGAAAATCACGGTTCCGAACGTAGTCGGATACCTTAAAGGAAATAACCAAAATGACAACAAAATAAAGAATCCTCTCGAAAAATATAGATTGAGTTCCATTAAAAATAAATATTTTGAATATTCTGCCGGCTTTAAAATAAGAAAAAGAAATGCTCAGTTCTTTTAATATTTCATGTCAGCAATAAATGAAAACGCATCTTATTATTGCAGATAGGTATTCATTTCAATAAGAAATAAGAAAAATAATTTTTTTTAATCCTTTACGCGCGCGATTTCAAAGTTTATTAAATATTTAAAAAGGAGAATTTTAAAGTTGTTTGGAATTTAGAGTCAAAGGATGATGACTGGTAGCACATAACTCACAAATGCTCATTAATAAAATGGCTTTTGCTTTTAAAAATGTTTTGAATCGTTTATAGTTTGAGATGTCTACACCACATACACAATTCTGCATCATTCATGACTCTATGAGAAATACTCTATGTACTTATTTCACAACTAAGCAAATTAATTAAAATTTACAGAATAGTCATCATTATAAAAGCTACAAAAATAGCTACCATTCCAAAATTGAATGCATAGGCAAGTTTTAGAGAGGAAGCCTACTATGAGATAATGTTTATGGTTCTTAGGAGGGAAATGAACGTCTTCCATATTTGCTGAATGCTCCGAAATTTTTATCCCTGTTCACGTTATTGTGCATTGCAACGACTCTGATGGGTTGGCAAAATAGATCTATAAGATGGTCACTCCCAATAGAATCTGAACTTATACCGGAAATATATTTTCCCCCAAATAACTTTGTGACGTAAAAGTTCGAAACGGTTCGCTCACACACACAGAGCTGCTTTAATAAAATTCATTAACTATCACTCCATACACTCTCCTTTTTTGTGAAATATTTTCATTTTGCTGCAGGCAGCTGCATCCTTCATTATATCTCCTCATCAACCTTAATAACATCAAAAGTTAGAAGCCACATGAGTTTCGCCAAGCATAATTAATCTATTAATTTAGCCTCGATTAATCATTATTTAAAGAATCGTAGAACCAAAAAAGAAATAAATTCTAAAATAAGAGGGTTTTAGATTTTCAAGAAATCATTCACCCCGAGAATAATTCTTCAATATTCCAATTTTTAAAATATTACTACTTTCCTTTTATAAGGCCTTTTTAAAAACGAGGAATCGCAGAAACATTACAGGAACCTGGTTCTAAGAGCCAACTTAACCTTGGTGTGGTCACTCAACGCTCATTCCTATTTAGAAAACTTTTTCCGAGGCACTCGTAAAAATAATCCGATACGAGCGGATGTCGCCAAAATAAATAAATAAATAAAAAGCGTCCCTAACAGAAAAAAGCAGGAAACGACAATGCTTTTAAGAGTTGTCAATTGTCGTCCATACCGAGAAATCGCGAGGGGAGGCGGAGAGGTGGGGCAAGCGATTGTCCGAGAGAGACGAGGAAAAGTGTGCCCCTGGTGGCCGAACGGTATTAAAGAGCAGAATGAAAACAATGGCGCATCATTTCGCGAGTCGCACAATTACGGCGGGGATTCGGACAGCACAAAATATGGCGTCTTTGTCCGCCAAACGCCGCCGGCTCATGAATACCACAGAATGCCGCCTGTCACTAGCCGACACTGTCTTACCCCCTTCCTCTGGTGTTATCAAACGGTGCTGAGGAGGGGAGGGGAGGCTTCTTCCTGTACATGATTTTCTCCTTCTTGGGTAAAATAGGTGAAATCCGAAGGAGACGAAAGCTGAGCGCGAGTCGAAGGACGGCGAAGCGTCGGGTGGGTTCTCTGCGGAGGGGGTTTCGTCTGGAGTTGACATCTCGCGAGTCCGTACCTCTTATGAAAATATTATTAAATGATCCATTTTTCGTTCTTCATGAAAATTGTGGGTAAAGATTATACGTGTGTATGAGTGTTTTGAATTCTTAAAATTTAGCCCACTGTCAAATAATAATTTTTTTATATATAAAAAAGCATTTCGAGTAGGTTCCGAAAAATAGATCCCTTAAGGAATGAAATAAAACAAAATGAATGCTTATTTTAATTGCTTAATGATTTTCATCTCTTTAATTATTCTCTTTTTTTTTTTATTTATTTATTTCCAATGTACACCTGAACCTAACTGTATACTATATTTCCTTCATGGGATTGGTATTCATGTAGGATTTCTGAAAGGATTTTGAGACTATTTAATTATATACTCATAATAATAAAAGCACTCATTAACTAAAGATTCTTTTAGTAGAATTATAGTTTCTTCCTTTAAGGAATACTTTCATTTAACCCCTTAAATAAAAGTAAGGATCTGAAGGATTCTGCACGTACCCTACGTATAAAATGAGCAAAATTTTCACAAAATTCTTCACTAAAAATATTTTTTAACTATTACAAATCATCCATTTTGTTTCCATAACACAAATCATCGTGGTATCCTAACTGTGTAACTATATTTAATAAAACTGAAAACAATGGAGATATCTAAGAATCTTTCTTGTAATCAAGAAAAGAACTCATTTTAAATGCAACAAAAAGCTGTTTACAGAATGTGTGCAGTCTTTATCTTATATGTATAAACACAAGCATTCAGATGTTTATCCCCTATTTATCAATTTAACGAAATGAGAAGGATATCCAATTCGATTAAATTAACATTGTATTATTTGTAAGTGG
The DNA here is from genome assembly GCA_019973955.1 of Trichonephila inaurata madagascariensis. Lineage (NCBI taxonomy): Eukaryota > Metazoa > Arthropoda > Arachnida > Araneae > Nephilidae > Trichonephila > Trichonephila inaurata. The sequence goes on from BMAV01024204.1 coordinate 920,681, forward strand.
CAGCCATGTTGTTAAATTCAAGGTCTAAATAAATCTTATAATTCAGAATTTTTTCATTTTATTCATTCAGAATTCAGAAGAGTTCGTTCATTTTTTATCTGAGACCTACATATATTAATGTTCAACTTACTTTATAGTGCAAAGAAATGCCCATTAGCATCAAATATATCAGATATGGGTGCATATAGTGTGTACTTCCATAGATCTGCAATTTCAGTAAACTTTGTACCAGATTATCAATACATTTATATATGAAAGCCCATTTCTTTTTATTTCGTTCTGAAAACTTAAGCATTCAACACTTTGATTATACCTCTATGGGGAAAATGATTTTATAATCTTCACCAGAAAAAAAATTAATGAGTACTCCATTAAGGCAGCTCCGGCACAAATATGTATAACCAATGATTCCGCAATCCATCTTTGATTTGTTGTCTGTCTCGAAAGAGAAAATCTCGAAACAAAATTAATTCTCAAAACTCTCAGTCAAAAACAGAAATTCTTTCCAAAAGAAAAAAAATGTTTCCAGAAATGATAAGAGAACCTCTGATTTCGTTCTCTTCCGTTCTTCGAAAGAGAGGGACACCGAGAGAGAAAGTGTTCGAATCGTCTCGGAGTAGAGACGCATCCCGGTCGTGACTCACGACGCAGCGTGAAATTCCAGAGAAGTGCGCGCGATTTTAAAACGCTCCACAGCCTCCTTCTCTTGTTAATTCTCCTTTAATTAATTGGGATAAAGCGGCATCATCGGGAATTATCGATCTCCGTGTTCTGTGCAGACAGAGCTCGAGGGAGATTCTCTTCGTTGCCCTGACACGGAAAGATGGAAAGATAAAGAGAAAATTATCGTGGAAAGGAATTGATCGAAAAGCTAAGGGATTCATACAGATAGAGAAAGAGTGCTGGTAAAAGATTTACTTGTTAATTTTTGAATGGGGAAAACCAAATTGGAAAAACTTTTGAAAGCGGAATCAAATTTCTGAAAGTTTTTCATTGATTGTGTGTGTATGTTTCTTTTATAAATACGCATTTTTAATTCTATGATAACTCGTTTTTTAAGAGCAGCAAAATCATTCATCATTTATCTACATTGGAGTTTATTTTAAAAACGTAGGGAATTATCAAAATGCCCTGTTCTATACCGGGGCACGGTGGAGTTGTAAAAGTCGCACGCGAAGACTTACTGAAAAATTTAAAACAAATAAGAATAAATAATATTTTTATTACAATTTTATTTAAATACGGTTGTCTCATAGAAAAAGCCCTAAAAATTTTGTATCAACATATGTTTGTGAATAAATGTTTCCTTTTATGAACATAAAATCAAAATATCGTTCAAAACTAGCTTATACGCTAGGGCAGGGATGACGAACTAATGGCACGTGAGCCAAATTTTGGGCACGCCACCGATCAAAACGGTTCACGTTTTAGTTCAAAATAACAAAGTTCACTATGAAGTATTAAGAACAAACGCAGAGGATCGGTCGTGATGCTCAGCCTATGCCAGTAGCGAAATTTTGGAAGCATGGAATTGGATTCCATATACATTTAACTGTTTGAAGAAGCTGAATCGTGCTGTTTTATAACTATATGTTCATCTACCTAGGCCTGCGAGTCGTTATTTTCAGAGATGAATAACATCAAATACTCGCAATAAACCGTTTGGCACAGATGACTCCAGTTCAGCTTGCATTCTGCTAAAAGTAACATCTTATAATCCTAATGTAAGTTATTTATCATTTAATCTGCAACAACAGAAGTCACACCACTATTACTTTAATTTGAATTACACGTATAACTAAATCATTTGCTACTCTATAGTGCAAAATGTATTTTTCCGTAGTAAATGGAGAGTTTTGAGTTGTTAGTATTTAGTTTTATTTTTTTTCCAAAAATCAAAAGTCAAAATTATTTGTGTGTGTGATGGCACGTCTATAACTCATTAAACATTTCTTTAAAAAAAAATGGCACATTGAACCATAAAGGTTCGCCACCCCAGCGCTAGGGCGTAGCTACCACCAAATCAGCCCTATCAATGATACGGGACCCCAAGCTTCAGGGGCCCCAAAAAGCAAAACAAAAAATCTCAAAATATTAAGAAGCCCCAACAAAGAGCTCCCAAGGATTTTTTTTTTTGAAAAGTTGGAAGTGGCACGCATTACTTTTTTTTTATTAGAAAGTGGCATTCTTCCCAAAAAGGTTGGTCTTCCCTGTTCAATATATTAAGATAACAGAAATAAAATAACCAGGAAAGTGCAAGCTAATTTCATACCTGTGTAAGAAGATTAAAAAGCTAATTTCTTGAGATCTGCAAGAAATGCTTAAAATTTGCAACTAATACAAGAAAATAGGTTTAAATTCTATTTTGTCAATCTATAAATTAAAATGAATGATTTCAATACAGGAAACTGCAATAATAGGATTGTTTAAAGGAAATCCTATCAGTGCTTTTCATCACAATCCTATCAGGGGTTTCGTTGAAAATCCTTGCAATAAACATCAAAGTAGCTATTCCCTTTTTTGTGAATACACCCGTATATATATATAATTCGCGTATTACTAAAAAACTTACTAAAATACAATAATCTTGCATCCGTTTCTTCAGACTTCGAAATCAGGTTTCTGATAGAACATATACCATTAGGCTTAGTTAGAAATTGATAAGGCAAAAGATTATTTTTCAATTTAAAAAGATGTCTCACTTCATCTACAATTAGGAATAAAATTAGGTGATTAGACGACTGGAAGTTCGAGACTCATTTCGACTTAATATTGTTATAAAAAAAATTAACAACATGAGATTAGATGCATTTACAAAATCCTGACCCTGGAGTAGTATGAAAGAAGCGAAAGTGAAATGCCCTTAATCATGACTGCGTATATGTGTATTTCTAGGCATAGGGTTTATCTTCAATTGGCCTCAATGTTCTCACTCAGACATTGATTCAATTAAATTAAGTAGATCTAGGTAAGACACTCTCTAGATTTTCATTTTCAAAAATTAATCCTCTTAAAATATTTTTAGAAGAATAACTAAATTTTATTTGCTTGACATGACTTGATACTAAATTACAATCCTTTTTTTCACTGAAAATAATTTAGAATTAAAAATGATTCACCTATGAACTTGATGAAAAGAAATGTACTTTTTAACTCGGGCACCTACTCATAAAAATTAGCTTAATTAATAACTACATGTAGAATTTGATAAAAAAAAATATAATTTATATCTTTCATACACTTACATGAGTAGATGGTTGCTTCCGCCATACTTATTTAACTGAGTAAGCATTTGCTTTTCATCCTCGTAGATTGCCTGCCCTTCTTCAAAGTGAACTAGATTAGGGTATCTTTCTCCTTACCAGCTCAATGATTTCGAATTTGAAAATTTTTAAGAGGTAAGAAATAGGTTTTGAAAGAAATTGAGTTTTTAATGAGATGTCTTCATTTTCGTTGCTTTACATTCAATCTGTCAAAATCTGAAGCAGTGCAAATAGCTCCACTTTGCTGAAATTTGAAATATCCAGTACGATTCCCCAGGTCGCGTGTCAGCTTTACCACAATAATCTCTCATGACCGTGACAGACGAGTGGTCATGGTCACGCACTCATTGCTGTAGTCTCGCGGATTCGAACCTTAGTACCTTTGATGACCCGCCTGTCGTTAAATCATTCAGAAGTGAAAATCCTCGCGTGGATTGGAAGTTAGGCAATTAAGATAGTAGCTAAAAGCGGAATCGTCTTTTTGCTTTGAAAGTGGTAGAAAATTACGAGGTTTGTAACCAGTAGCCTGGATGTTGCTTCTGAGTGCGTTATCAACAAACAATCAATCCAATCGACAAACTATCAATATATTCTGACATACATTTACTTAAAAAAATGTCCATTTTGAAATAACGTTGTCCTAATGAAACACGAGGGTTGTTGGGGGATGAAACTTATTATTTCGAACAACAATCGAGGGGGATGATCGACATGGATGGATTGATATAAATTGTCATAAATAAAGATTTGATATTTTTGATACAGGCATGTTATAGTACAATAGTGCTTCCTTTCTCCACACCTCAAATTCGTACATTCGATGCACCCTTTGGGTAATTACTACTTTTACATAAGCATCTCTTTTGGCTAATTTAACTATGGCACTGAAACAATAATCAAGTGGTCGCTTTTGTCTAGTGGTTATGATCCCAGATCGTGGCCACGAGTTCGAGTCTAGTGTCACTGAAGACCACCCACTGCACGTTGCATTTGTCGAGGCTTCGATGTCATTTCGCTGGCGTGATGTGGTAGTTTGAAGAGGAAGGTGCCAGCCAAGGTGTCGTCCTCGTCGTCACTTGACCACGGTTCAAACGCACGAGTTCGCTGTCAATAGCCCCGTGTTGCTTTATAGAGAGACGTTAATTACCCTCCTTCGCTTACATTCACTCGTTTACGGAGCACTGAGGAGACTCAAAAATTCTGTTACTTGTACCCATAATGCATCACTACTCTTTGAATTAGAATTAGTAAATTAGCATTAATAAAATATGTTTAAAAATGTCAAAATGTTACACATGTTAGGGCCTCTGTAATTTGGGAGTCCCATATAATTGATATCGATGTAGCTACGCCGGTACACAGGAGCAATTAAAGGAATTTAAACATCCTCATTATAGACTGAACTTTGTCCCGTTGGAAACTGTTGCACCTTTTGGACTTCTGAATGAAGTGTTAGGATGAGGTAGATTTTCATCGGATGGATAAAAATAATAAAAAAAAGATTGTGTGCAATTAAAAATATCCCACAATGCGATGAAAAATAAGAATGTGTAGATCTTAAAAGAGAATGTTTTGAAAAATAACAGTGGTAGAGGCGAAATTCTGATCAACAATTTTCGAGAAAAGATCTTTTCAAATGTCTTTTATGTTTGATACGCTGTTGTGTACATCAAAAAGTATTTCATTCTATAAATTTTGATCAGGTGCAATATCCTGACGAAAATTTCTTACCTAAAAATTTCATCGCTGTATGCTTTATAAAGTTATTGCTACAAGTATAGGTGTTTGTAAAACATGTAAACACTTAAGCAATATATCTCTTGCCTCAAAATATTTTGCATTTCACACTCCTGAAAATACAAATAAGATGTTTTTCAATTCATTCTTCCTTTTTTTATACATACTTTCATTATTTGTATATTTTGAAAGAGGTAAAAGGATTTTCACTGATAAGTTTGTATTTACAATTTGCTTTATATTCGAGGAAATTAAACTTATGAAAATCCTTTAATTTACTTCTAAAATGTTTTCCGGTAGTAGAAAAAGGTGTAATGTTATATCGGAATTTACAATCTTTACACCCGCAATTATAATTTTTGCACATTATTTTCTGAAATCAATTTACTTTGCATCCCATTAAAAACTCGCTACTGTAGAATTGAAATACGTTTCCTTTTGCGGTGGCTCGAACACATAACAAAAAACGCATCTTCAACAGATAATCAAGAACATTGGGAATGACCCTCACTCGGGTCGTAGTGGACATGCTAAGAAAGAAAATAATAAGAAATAAAGAAAAAATAATTAGAAAATTAATTTTTTTTAACATTCGAAATTCGGATTTATTCAAAAAATCCTTTCGCTCTCTTTTGATTGATTGAAAGGCATAAGGCCCCTTTTATAGCTCTGATAGTCTTCGAGCAAAGCTAAAGAGCAGGGCCCTTACTCGGAAATCATTTTCAAGAAGGGCCTCATTTGACTAGATTTAAGTCACTCAAGTTACATGACAGTTGCAAAATAAACCACATTCAAAATCAATTTGAAGTTTACTTCCATCTAACACGTAGCATTCATTACTTTTCACACTGATTTTTAGACAAAATTTGCATTGCAACTCACGATTTGAACCCACCAGCCACCAAGTACGAAACTTTTTTCAATGGGCTAGTGGCCGTTTTCAGAAATGAAAATGCCCCAAATTTTATGTAAATTCACATGATTATAACTCATCTATGCTTACTATACTCTGTTCTTATAATTCAGAAGCAGTCAATCTTTTTTTGTTTCCATTTTAACACATAAGTTAGAATCTATGTGGAATTCCAATACGCTATACCAATGGTCGGCGACCTTTTGGAGAGAAGAGCCAAAGAATAACTAAGGTATCAAAGAGCCCCCATACGCTTGCGCCGGAGGGGAAGAGGAGACCAGTCGCAGTCAAGTCTGTTGTGCATTCCAATCAACGTTTTATTTTATAATACTTAAAGAAAACTTTAAACAAAGTAACATTATTCATTCCTTACAAAATTTTCGAATATATTTTTGTTTCTGTGACTCAATACCAAGAGCAATCATTGTCAAAATATCATAATGTTGAAATTAAGATTCCCAGCGATGTGTTCCAAAACGAAGAATATCGTTAGAATTTTACTGTTTGAAATTTCTTGTTTACTCTAATAATTAAAATTGACTGATTGTTCCTGCATATAAAAATCATTTCAACTTTCTTTTATTAACCTTTTAACATGTTACAAAATACGGAATGTTTTTTTTTTTGTCATTTCTGTTTGGGGTTTATGTTATCTCTTTCTCCCATTCAAGAATGCTCCGTAACGGATGTGTGCAAACAAGTAAACTTTGCTGGGAATCAGAGAAGTGTGTTCCTACGGTGACATTTCTATCAATAAATTAGATCTTTACTGCTTTAGAACTAGTTTTAATAATTCCCCTGATTTTAAATGCACTTTGTCGATGAAGAATAGTTTAATACATAAATCTTAAGCTAATCAAATGTCATATTTTAGACGCAAATAAAGCAAACCTTTTCAAAGGAGAAAGAGAAAAGATAACATTCATTTTAAGTAGATGGAACTATTTTTTTAATAATTCCTATTGCTAAAAGTCAGAAGAGCCACAGCCGTCTCTACTAAGAGCTGCGGTTTGCTGAGTCTTGCACTAGACGAAGAATGTATTTTCCCACAAGCCACAAAAGGACAGGGGGAAAAAAGTAAATGATATATATTCTCTGTGCACTAGTAAAGGTGGCACAGTATAATATTGATCCTGCTTTTCTATTTTCAGATATGTTGGTGAATCCCTATTCTGAACCTTTTCATCACAACTATATTTTGTTCATTTTATTTCTAAGCTCAGCGTTCAAAATGGATCGTATATAATGGGTCACCTTCCTAGAAGCATCCCCAGAAGTGAGGGACAGGTGGCGAGTGAGGAAGGACCCCTCACTTTCACCTGACCGAGGGAGCTCCCACCCCCAAATTGGCACCTATTAGACGGGAGCAACAGGTGGCACACCTGCTGAGCGGAAGGTGCAAAGCGGAGCCTCCGAAACAAATGGACGCAGCAGGTTGAAAGAAACTTTCATCGATTGTTTCTTAGTTACAGAGTTAAAGACTTGCCAAAAATACATAGTCATATTATAAAAGATACGTTGTATTTTCGATGCATTCTTAGTTCAAAGAGAATTAGAAAGTACATGATTAAAATGTACAGTTTTGTTTGATTCAATCAAAATCCTTTTTTTTTTCCTTGAGTGCAATACTTTTTCTTTATTTTAACATTGTGAAGTTACAAGCGAACTGAAGCATTTGTATTTAATAAAAATTGTTCATTCATGCTGAAACATTTTGCCTGAATGGAAGAGTCCAGGTCGAGACTCGATTTCTTAACATTCAGTAAAGAAGAAATTTAAGTTAGAAAAAAGAGAGAAACTTCTCTTTAGGCTGCTCAAACCGTGAAACGGAGTGAGAGAACATTAAAGTCGCGCTATTTTAGCAACTCGAGGGCTTCTTGGCGAAGCGGATTTCATCATTTTGAACCATGATCAAGCGAGGAAAATGACACTTTTGAGCTGGCACTTTCCTCTCCTCTCCTAACTTCCACACCACACCCAGGGGAGGGCGCTTGATCTCTCGACAAATTCAACGTGCATCGCTTCTTTACACCACAGGTCTTCAGCGGTACTAGGCTCGAACTCATGATCCGCCGGCCACGAGTCCGTTACCTTGACCACTGGGCTACCGCGGCCACACAGAGAAACGGAAGTAACGTGACTAATCTAGGCAATTCTAGGATTTAAAAATCGATTTACGTGTTTGTAATTACCTTTTCATTACTTTTCTGTTCTTTTGCTCATAACACAAAAACAAGCGGTGAAAAACTATCAGCAAGAAAAAGAAGAAAAAAAAAGGTTTGAAAACACGTTATCAATAGATCAATAACACGTTTTTGCACAAGATCAATGGTTATAATCAAACTAAAGCTTTCTATGGTTTTAAGAGTTTCTTTTAATCGAATTTTCATAAGCAAGATGGCTTTGTTAATTCTCTGTGTGTGTTTGCATAAATAAGAACTCTTTTGATTTTCAAATAAGTCATGAGCTCAGTTGATTTATCCTGTTATGCATTTTCTTAAGAAAATTTTTTAGAGTACTCAAATGTATTATAATGTGCATAATATGAGAAATATTTATTATTAATATGTTTTAATACATATTACGAAAAAAAATTATTATATCAGTCTAATTTTCAAAATGAGAAGATTGATTAATGACTGACACACTCCTTTTAATTTTAATTGAATGAGAGTAAATGTTGCTTGAGCAATAAAGTAAGGAAATATATTGTTTTGTTTTTTAAAAAATTCGTTTTGTTTCGAGATTTCTTATTTAAAGACTATTTCAAACACAAGATATTTACTTAAATAATTTCGAACGGATGTGTACAAATATTTTGAATCGGAAAAGATTTTTAAAAGAGATAAAATAGAACGTGCCCAACTAGATGTCATTACATTTTCTTAAAGAAGCAGATGATGCAATGATAGCAGTTGTAGAAAGACACGTATTTGTCCCCCCCACCTAAAATTAAACCTACATTACTTTTAAGGACCATTTTGTGAAGTATTATTTTTTTATTTGGTAAATTAAAAATTATTCATAGTGTAATATATACATATTGTGATATTTATTATATGTATATATACTATTTACCTTATTGCATCGACTTTAAATCTATACTGTGAATACTAGTAGGCTATAATTTTATCGTTATATTTTAATTGTATAGTGTTTTATTTGTAATATTTAAATTTCTCCTAATATTATTCTTTCCTTTCCTCTTGGCACATTGTATAGACAAATTACAGGTGAAGGTTGGCTAGCCCTAAGACTTGTTTAAACCTGCAATCTTGGTTCCTAAGGCCAGGAGTTTGTTATTGTACTACTGTGCCTAATATTTCCTATCTTGAATAGTTATACTTAGGTTCTATAGCTATCTGTATATATATATAAGATAGATAGATAGATAGATAGATAGATAGATATGTACCAGTAGAGCACACAGGAATTTTTCAAGGGAGGGGGTGCAGGGTGGAAAGTCCACCATTTTTGTATCATGTAATTATTAAATAAATAATTAGCATTAATTAATCAAATTAATCATTAATAACAAATATTTAATTAAATTTTACGTACTATATACTTAGAATTATAATCAATCGGAAAAAAAATCAAGGGCTTTAGGGGGGGTCCGGACCTCTAGGACACCCCCTGTGTGCGCCACTGATATGTACTATACATTTTTTCCCTTGTGTTTTATTTTTATTTATCTAAGGGAGTTTTCTCATTTACAAAAAGGAAAATATTTTCTTTCGAGACTTGTTATTATTAAAATATTTTATTCAAAAAAGGTTTTGAAAAAAATTAGAAATGCTGAAGAACTACCTCTTTAATAATCATTACGCCGTTAGTAATCTACATTATAAGAAACAACAACACAAATATCAGAAAAATGCGCTTAAAAGCCTGACATGAATACACCAACATTGAAGTAGTTTTATGACTGTAGGTAAAACTGAGACGAATTAGTGAAAGATAGTATTGTTATGTTATACATCTAATAATAATAATAATAAAACATGAGTGCATCAAAAAAACAATTAAGAGAAATAAGTACTTTTCCAGATGTTTTAACTATATAATAAAGTGTTAAACACAAATTTTTAAATTTTATTTCGCTTTATTAATGCTTGTTATTAAAAGTTTTAAGAATATGTATTCTGTGAAAATCGTTTATATTCTTTATATACTCAGTAAGCAAAAGAGAATACTCCTTTTAACCAATTTACTTAATTTTGTTAAACCATTATTCTAAAATAATTTTCTTATCTCGCCTAAAAAATTACCTGTTCTAAAAAAATTCTAATAATAATACTCTGCCCCCTATACCTACTATTTATATTCTACGTATCATCAAAAACAATTTTTTTCACTCATTTCTATATTAACATTATCTGAAATTTTTCTGAATATATTTGAATATCTGCAAGTTAACAAACTCCTTTCAAATGAACGTTGGTTTTGGTATTTTTTGATTCACGCAAATAAAAATTTTATATGTAATGTGTATAGTAAATAGAATATCTACTATACCTAACAACACTATGTGTGATTTGTTAGATGATTTATATTAATTTTCTTGAGGGTTATGTTGACTGAGAGGACTTATGCTATATACATGGGTTCTATTCTTGTGTATTTGAAAATGCAACGTTTGAGTTCTTTAAAGAGAAAGGATGATGGATTCATAAATCTTGCTTTATTCTACTTTTCTATTTTCAGTCAATAACTGTTCTGGAAAACATGTCTTTTGGATTTTGATCCATTTGAATCATTTTCTCTTGTTTTTGAAAGTCTTACATATTTGAAATTCTTTATTTGGAAGATAGTGTTTTGTTGTTCATTTATTTTATTTAGTAAAACAATTTACAGATTTATCTGCTTAAAATAAAAGTAATTGAGTATTGATAAACATATAGCTTTTTTTAATTTAAAATAATCTATGGATTAAAGCATAATATCTTTATTTTATTATAGTTTATAAAGTTTATATTAATCGTTTTGAATTTGAATACTTTTTTGTGGTTTTTTTTTCCTCCTTCCATGCTTCTAATTTTTAATTTGAATATCAGGCGCCCAAAACAACTGTGGTTAAATGTTTCATAATGAAAAGTTATCGTCACGTGTTTTATTTTATTTTATAAGCAAAAAGTTACAAGCCTTGCGAATTTTTCCAAGAGAATACCGTTTTAAGCACTGTGCTTTTGAAAGACCTTATAAGTAACCAATCCAATTATTTCCATTATTTTCAATTGGTGGCTTTATTGTATAATACCCTTTTCAAAAATGCTGTTACTTCATTACGAGATTTCGCTTTCAAATCGTTTGTAATACTTCTTAAAAATTATCATCTCCGTAGCCTATTTAAAAATGCGAAATAGAAAGCATTACTGCAGATTTATGATTCATTTGTCCTTTCGCCCAACAAAGATAACCTTAAATGAAAGCTTCTAGATTTGAATGAAGTTACAATTAAGTAGATTTTTAGAGTTGAATGTTTTGATGAATTTAAAATGTGAAAGCCCCAGTGAGTAAAGTATATTTCGATGTGTTTCTGCAGCAAAATAACTATTATTTTTTTTCACCAATTCGTTTATATTTATTATATTGAATAAAGTAATTTTCCACCCTAAAAAATAGTATTAAAAAAGTAATGCTGGAAACACGTTTTTAAAATCTTTTCTGACATTACTGCAGGGAAAAATTCCTATTTCAATCTATACTGTTACTGGATTAGAAATCGAAGTATAATGAATTCAATCACCAAAGAAATGAACCACCAAAGGATTCAGTGTGAAATGTTTTCATATCTTAAAATATTACTCCCTGTTCCTACTGTAAAATGTTACTTCTGGTTGATTTTTTCAAACACGAAAGCTGGACTCTTTGGAATCGAAATAATTCAATCAAATACAAAACAGAACCTTTTTATTAAAAGCACCTTTAAAAAAAGTACCTTATACTGTTGAAATCATTCCAAGCGCTGAACATAAAAATAAATAAATAATTCTCTCTCTCTCTTTTTTATTTTGCAATGAATGTTTTTCTATGCTGTAAATTTGTTTCCTTGTAAGAACACTTATACAAAAAAATACACCGTCTTTTAAACCAGGATAATTTTATGAGAATAGCAATTTAATGTTTGGAAATACCTTGCTGACAGAATTGGGTAAAGAAAAATACTATCATCCTCATTGACAACAACTTTTCTTCTTTTTTTTTTAAAAAAAGGTCCTATTCGCATTTAATTATTAATAAATAGCCACACTTAAAAAAGAAATGGACTGAAATTTTTTGCTCCCAATGCAGTAAGTTACGAAACTGAAATAAGAGGGAGGTCACGTTTCCAGTGCTTAGATGCAAAACGTTCCTTAACTGAGCATTAAAAATAACAATCCGTTGACCATTCAAAGTAAACACCATAAAATGCACAGGACACGTACAATGATTTAAATCAATGCTGAACACATCTGAGGCCTTATCTTTCCAACCCTATACATTACACCAAAATTTAAAAAAAAAAGAAAAGGATTCGCAGAATGTTATGTTCCAGGTTGGGGTATCGAGTCCACACGAATAACGGGAGAACACGCTCAATGAACGAGGAGAGTACGGCTGCTGTGGAAGAGTGGGAGCGGAGCGGGCGACGGGATCGGTGCCGCGTCGGGCCGCCGCGGAGCAGCAGTAGGGTGTGAGGGTAGAGAGACGACAGAGCAATGTCACGCGCGACGGACCGTGAAATCAGACACGCACGAAGCGAGGGGAGGGGTGCCCCAGGTAGCGGGAGGCCCATTCAATCGGACACTTGTTGCTCAACACCACCGCCTAATTCGATAATTGATCGGTAGCGTTTAGATATCGCATTACATGCACCACAAGGATTTCCGGATATTTATGTTGGATACGTGTGTGGAGTATGGAGTTGTGGGAGTTCGCTGCGTGAGACGTGCCATTGAGCTGGTTAATAAACCGCATGAATATGCATGCCGTTTCATTCACCTTTGTTTTCTTTCGAATTGCATTGTGCAAGTTTAACAAACCGGGGAAAGAAATTAAATGAATAGGAAAGAAAAAAAGAGGCATTTTGAAGCTCACTGACAGTCCATCCTGTTCGATTCTTAAGATAAAATATATCTTTAGTATACATTCGCTCTCGGTAAGGAATTTTATCAACAGTTTGTTTTTTACTCCTGAGTCGCGAAATAAGGTTTTTCAAAGTACCTTTGTTTTAATTATTAAAAAAATTAAAGAATAAAAGTTTGACTTTTTTTGAATGGAATCACCTTATCAATTTTTTTTTCACCTTTTCAATTTTATAAAGAAGTTTGCATTAGGAAAGTTCCTCGTGCTAAATATCTCAGAAAAGTTTTGCTGGATGAGACCCGATAACACTTTCCACTCCTTTATTCAACTAATATATTCCTAAAATATCTGTTTTGGATTATAATATTGGTAATGAAAAAAAAAATTGTCTCATTTGCTTTAAAAAATATTTTGAAAATTTTGTTTTACCTAATGTTTATATTTTTATATTCAAATAAATAATATGAAACGATATACATTTTATTCAAATGTATGATATGCATTTTTTGAGAAATCTTAATAAATATAGCTTAGACAAAACGGATTAAAGATACTATTCAAGACTGAGTTTTTTAAGCAAATTTTATTTATTTACTTATTTTACTTATTATTTTATTAAAACTTTTTTATTAATGTGAAAATTTTATTCTTATATCACTTAAGCTCTCTCTTTCTTGTTCTATAAAACCTGTTTAATTCTCATAAGATAAATAAAGTAAAAATTATCTAGCGTAAAAGAAAAACTTTAATTAAAAGATCATGATATTTACATTTAAAAAGAAAGAAGGAAATTGACAAAAAAGCAACTGCATACTAAGAGAAACACTTGAGACACAAATCTTCTTAAATGTAATTTAGAAATCATACATAAGATTAAAACGTATTAACATATGAGAACGCTTAAAACATTTTATTTTAAATTATAGTATTTAACAATAATTACAATTACTACAACATTATCTAAGGAATTGTTAATGTTGTCCTATAGATCTGTTGAAAAAAATAAACTATTTAACGGCTTTTATTTCAATATGTACCCTTTTTTTTATCAGACTAGAAGAGCAGCTTTAAAAAAAATCATTTACTTAATTTCTTTTCTACATTTTTACTTCATGCAGAATATGCAGAAAATTCAATGAACATCCATTGGAACTTTAAATTTAAATTAAATATAAAAAAATGAATACGAACACACATTATTTAACATTTTAGTGAATAATTTATTGTATGCATCAGAATGAAAAGATGATATTTATCTTGCTATCTTATCTCCTATTTCATTACATTTTTTCATATTTTTAAATAACATATAAAAAATTATTTTTGAGCTTTTATTTAAAGATGCTTTTCAATATGAATAACCGAACTGCAACAGCCCTCCGGATGGATTCTTAATTCATTGCACGGGATGAGATCTTAAAGAGAGCTTTGGCTCTGGAGGTAAGAAGAAGATTTGTTAGAGAAAATCTTCAACTTAAATTTGGAACAGAAATTAATATTGTGATTTTAAATGTTTTTAAATTGAAACTATAATTATTTTTTTATTCAACTTGAGATTATGATTGATATAATTAAACACCACTTATCCATTCAACACATTTTTTAAAGATCATTACTTAAAAATAAACGACTAACATATTTTGAACTTTTTTTTTTTATGGAAATAAATTCTTGTCCTATTTGAAGTTATTTTAATAAAAAAAAATATTTGCTTATACATATATAAATCATTAATTCAAGATACAATATTGTGTCATAATGAGCACTGAAAGAAAGGAAATTCCCACGCCACTGAAATGTGCCTTTTTTAAATGAAATGCACTTTTTTTCCTTTCTAATTTTAAAGATGGAAAGAAGATCCCGACCCCTATGTTACGTCAATGGCAACCAGTTTATCTTTCTCAAATATTAAAAGTGTCAACTCTTTATTTTGTATTGAATATTATTTTTAAAAATTGATAATTATATAATAAATGTATAGCATAATCAAAAGTGGGGAAAGGAACGTAAATGTATCCGACTGCAGTATTAATAGTCTAACTTAAGAGGGGACTCCAGTCAATGAGAAAGGAAAATAATTTTAAATATAAAAGGATGCATACATATGTATAAATCTGTGTTATGTAGCATTCATCAATACAACAAAATGACTCAAAATAAATTCTCTAATTGAAATACTTATCAATATTTATATTAAATTGCAGTATTAGACTGCAAATAAAAAGATCTGCAAATCTGTACAAGCATCCTTTTCTATATATTTACTGTAATTGTTAATGGACAGAATATTGCTGACACATTTTAAAGCGAAGTTATTTAATTTATAAGACTTGGAGATCACATCTATTAAATTTGTTTTCTGTTAATTAAAATAACTCTTAAATGTAATCAGTGATTTATTATACGTAACAGGACCACTCCCTCCCATTGAAAATGAAGAACAGTTAATAAGTAAGGTAGTCTGACATAGGTCGGTATAAGGTAATCTGTATTTAATTTAATATGTAGCACTTATAGATAATGCATTAAAAATTGTCATATGAGCCAATAATTTAACCTGCTTAGAGGTTTGCCATTTGCAATCCAAAATTTTTCAAAATATCATTCATTAGACCAAAAAAAATTGTTTTTTGATACAAAAATAAGAGTTGTAATTTATTCAATTTCTCCTAACAGAACTATCTTAAAATGCACTTTTACTGCTTGTACCACAAATTTTTCGGAGCTGTCAATTCTGACACTATACTTATTGATGATGGATGTACAAAATATAATTTGTTTTAAGAATAAATTGAAATAAATATTTTAAATTTCAACAATAATTATGTGTTAGTTTACCTTTTTGATGCAGATACTGATAGCGTATGAAGTATTAAGCATACAAATACGACTGAACGAATGAAATTTGTATAGTTAATTCAAGAGCAATAAAATATTTACTATTTTTAAATAAAAATACAAGATATTTGATTTGTGTAAGGGTAAACCACGTTGCAAATTTTATCCCAATCTGTTGCACATTAATGAGCTTAATCATTCAAAACAATAGAAACAAATTTTCCGACGCTGAACCTCTACCCCAGTGAAAAGACAGGAGAATATGACGCAAAATCACCCCATCGCCAGTATTTTAACCAAACAACCACTCTTCAACTAACCCACAGAAGAGTAACAGGGATGTCAACGACAACTCCTCTGCCGTCTTTAGCCGGGACGACCCACCCAAATCACCTGTTCCATAACAATAATAAGTAAACACTAGAGAGAGAGCGATAGCAACCTACCTGCACATCTGTAAGATGTTGGATGTATTGGCAAGCATCTGCGAAGAGCGGCTATCCACGTATCATGAGTCAACACTCTCCACACCGGCCTCTGTCAACACACCCCGGCAGCACGTGCTCACAAATTAAAAACGACAACAAACAACAAATAAACAACAACGACGGCGATGGCGACGCACCTTCGCACACCGGACGCCAAACAAGGCACTGAGCCCTTTCCCCGCGCTGCCTCTCGACGCTGCGGCCATTGGGCGGCTTCGGAAGTGACGTCAAAGGCGAAAGGCGGGGTCTCGATCCATGCTGACCACGCCTCTAGCTCACCGTTCGCTGACGGGAGAAAGCCGGCTTCTTGTGAGAAAAAAAAAGATCCTTTTTTTATTATTATTATTGTCCGTTTCAAAGCGTATCAATTTGTATATCCCTGATCGAGGAGTCGGCAGAGCTCTTTGACGTTTTTATTTGTCGTTCCGACGTCGCTTCGAGAATCCGGCGGTGGCCTTTTGAGACTTTCTGTCGGGCTCTTTGCGCTAAACGGAAAATGGCGATGCATGCCTAGGACGAGTAAACGCAATGACGGAATCATTTAGAAGTTTTCGAAGCCAATTCTGAAGTTTTCTTATAAAATTTGAATGGAAATGCTTCCATTTTAAAAACTTATAGCATAAAATATTAAAATAAAATACTTACAAGGCAGTTGGCCCTGTTTCTAAGACATTTTTTTCCCGTTTTCGGACTGTATAGATGTAAGTGGACATCACCCTTACAAAACAGCATTACACAAATTGCTTTTGTGTGTGTGTGTGTTTTTGACAATCGTCATACTTCCTCTTGGAACAGCAGAACGAAATAAGTCTAAAGTTTTAATGAATGAGAAGATTTTTTGTTTTGTTTTTTTAAAGTTCTGATTTGTACAGGCAAATTCTCAAAGTGAAAATATATACATAATTAAAAAATATTCTTTTTCTTAATTGATTCCTCGTTAATTCAGCGCGATTCTATGGAATCATAAGGGATCATTTTGAAGAGAGGTGTTTGGTATAAAAACACACGAATTTTTTGTTTATGTGTCCTTTATAAATAAGGTAAATATATACATTTTAAAAAATAGGATTGTCTGCGAATTCCTTGTGCAACAATATCATGGTTATAAATAGTATGTTTCAAAATAATTAGACGTAAAAATGAAATGTGATATTTTAAGGAACATATATATTTTAACGAATCAAGAAAAAAAGATTTTAAGCCTTTAACAATCTCGTTCGTGCGAAGCATATCAATGAAAAAAGGAACAATTTTTCAGCTTGTATGACTTCATCTATCTTTCTAGAAGTTTGAAGATTATGAAGAAGCTCCACAAAAACGATTGAAAAATAGTATCGTGAAAATGAGAACAGTTAGAAATGGAGTTAGTGCGACGAGTTGTGTGTGTGTAAGTTAGCGAAATTTCCATTCTGAAGAGTTATTGAACAAAAGAAAAAATATATGTTATTTAATTCATGTTTGATAGTAAATTTCCGAATCTTGGTACTTTCCCAATTATGAGAATATTTAAGATCTGATTAGAGTGTATCAACTTTTTCTCGACACTCTTTCTTGGTCACGTCTTACCATAGAAAGTACAAAAGGATTCATAGGATACATGAAATGCTTCGGAGCAAAACTCCCCCGAAGATCACATCGTAGTAGTCTTTCTCCGATCACAGCGGTTTCACTTGCATTTTACCCACGAAAAATGTTCCTCTTAAACCTCAGGAGTGCCACAGAACTTTTTGAAAAGATTTTATTTTTATTTTTTATCAAACTGGAGTATAAGATAAAAACAAATAAACTTTTTTTTTGATTTTGCTTCCTATTAATACATCTCTTGTTGCGTTTGTTGGCCTGCAATCCGTTTAAAAAGCGTTCTCGTCCATTGAGTGGGACTCAAAATTATTTAGTCCGTCAGCAGTCGCCCTCAGGTAGCTTCTCAGTGTGACGATAATAAGATATGTCAATACAAATTGCCCTTTTACTATTTTCCAGTTGTTTTAAAAAGTTCGATAAATTAAAAGAATTCCAAAGTAATGCAATTTTTTATTTTTTATTTCAACAAATACACAATAAAAAAAATTCTATTTTTATGTTCAATTTCCTGTTTTCTTTAGTATCTAAAAATACCCTTTTTTTTTTTGCAATACTAGGATTTGTTAACAATAAAATTGGTTGTGTTGTAAAGGGTGTTTTTAAAAAAAGTGATAAAAGATACAAAAGTAAAAAAGATACAAAATACCAACTCCGTTCTTATAGCTGTAATATTTAATATTTCTCAGTTAAACAATTTAAGAAAGGCAAGGAGAAAAGGTTTTACACTAACGTTGAATTAATAATGCTACATAATGAGTTGAGCAAAAAATCAAATAATAATAATAGAAATAGCAGTGATAATTTTAATTTTTCTAACACGATATCAATATTTAAAATTATATACACATGTAATGATTCTCTGTTTTAGTTTTTTTTTTTTTTGGGGGCTGGATATTCTTTTATTCATTATGATTCCCAGATATCGTGTAATATCCTTAATTAATATTTGTATTAATCCACTGTTAAGCGGGATGTACAATTTTAAGTGCACACAACTGTAGTTTTTGAAAATTGTGTCGCGTCTTCAAGTTTTGTGTTGGAGACAATGGCGCACACGTTTGTAAGTTAAAACTCCGTCCAGCATTACAGGGAAAAGGAAAAACGGGAAAGTATGAAATATATTTTATACATGAAAATTTAGATGAAATGAATAGTGATACAAAATATTATGCTCCTTTTTCCTACGTTGAAGAAGTCCAAATCTGATTTAATGTTAGAGCTTCTTTCTTTTTGTTACAGGATTCCAAATTCGAGTCCATAGCAGGTCTTTCTAGAGGAGGAGTGGAGGTCGAGAATTCACAGTCGAAGCCCATTGTGTCTAACATCAGTGGAGGTTGCTGCACTGTTACATCTCCCAGCAGAAGTAGAAGGCTGTGAGAGGGAGTCAACAGTCGCCAATGTCAACAAATATGCTATCGGCATAAAATCCCCCGCCCCCTTTTTTTCCCTATTTCAATATTTCTAGAAACGTCTTGCTTTGTTACGCATACTCATGATCTTTTAGATTAACCTTATTGGTTTACTACTATTCTTCGAATAGAAATGTAGGTAATTATTTAATATAATAGGAAATTTTCAAATGGTATGTTTTAAAAAAATTACGAGGAAATATTTAAATTTTACTATGACAGACTGGTTATAAAAAGAGAGAAGGAAAAATATCCGTAACCATTCACAGGGATTTTGTTTTACACTTATAAATTGGTCCGTAAATCACCTTTCAGTTTGGATTAAACTACACGTCTGCTTTAACGAATAATGAACTTGATTCTAAGAATAGATTACTTCAGGGAAAACTGTCTTTTTTATTATTATTATTGAAATATTTTTTAACTTGATGTCAAAAACTGCTCTTCGCAAAACCACAACACTTAAATACGTTGTAGCTCAAACTCTTAAAGTTTTAAAATCAATATCCAGCCTCATGATCTTAACGTGTAAATAAAAGATTTCGTTGCATTTCTCTCTTTCTTTCTAATATTTTTTTTTCCTTCTTTTTCTTTTTGGTTTCGGATATTTGTCGAATAAAGTATCGCATTGGGGTTGCTCAAAATTAGAGAAAAATGGCAGTTGATGTAAAACGTTTATAGAAGTTTTTGTTTTTGAAAATCTGTTAGATAAGAATATTTGAGAAAACTGGAGTTGAAGGAAGAGAGTATAATTATATCTCTGTATGAATGCATCATATGAGATTCCTTAACACCAGAGTTATAAGATCAATTCTCTTGTCTTTGATTTTTCCCTAAAATTTGATGATGCACTCTCATCTATCAAATATATCTCACAGTGTTTGGGATACAGTAATTAGTTTTAGGAGACATATATTGGGAAATTTTAGATTATTTTTACATCCATAAAAATAGTTTTCTTATTATTCTTATTAATAATCTAGATTACACTACATTTACATTTTTAACTTGATTCTCTTTAGAGGAGCAAGATCTTTCTAATTATCAAAATAATATTTTATCTTACAAATTGAATTTTGTAATCTAATTACAAAATTCAAACTTCATGAATGAATTTCTGTACCGTATTCCCCTGTAGGAGTTTGTTTTCGAAACTCTAAAGTGATAAACAAATATAAATGCAACTTATTACCAAATATTTCAGAAATCCAAGTAGATTTTTTAACAGCAATTGTGTTTGAGCAAATTTTTTTTTCAGAAAATATAAAATTTTAGTTATTAGTGGAACTGAAAGCACAAACACAGCCTCCGATAAAAAATTTTTAACACTCTCGACATTTTGTTAACAATCGGCCCACGATTTGGCGTCTGAGTACACATTTAAATCTCGGGAATATTAAATCAGGTTGACGTCCATCGCGATTAGATCATTTCGTTCATCATTTTCCCCTTCTTTCTTCTTCAACAGTGACAAAAATTATTTTTCGAACTTTGCAGACAAGGTTTTTACTGTCTACCACTTGGATAGAAAAGCCAGACTAATATTTCAATGAAAGTAATTTTATTACATTATTGCTGATGAATTTTAAAAAAAAGCTTTAAAAAGAAATATTATACAACTTTTGCTTAAAAAATTTCTGAATGACGTATATTTAAAGTTTCAAACCCGCTTATAATTTAAAAAATTAGGAAATATTAATTTAAAATGGTGCATATATATATTTAAGATATCACAATGGCATTAGTATTGCATTTTCTCTGGAATCTTAAGCCGTATTATTGGTTCGAAAGTATTTGGTCCCATGCAGTGGCGCACACAAGGGGGTCCGGACCCCCAAACCCTTTGATTTTTCGATTGATTATAATTCTGTATATAGTACGTAAAATTTAATTAAGTATTTGTTATTAATAATTATAT
The DNA here is from genome assembly GCA_019973955.1 of Trichonephila inaurata madagascariensis. NCBI lineage: Eukaryota > Metazoa > Arthropoda > Arachnida > Araneae > Nephilidae > Trichonephila > Trichonephila inaurata. The sequence continues at coordinate 941,896 of BMAV01024204.1, forward strand.
TAATTAATGCTAATTATTCATTCAATAATTAGTTTTTTACTGTGTTTTGTTCCCGAAAATCGACAAAATCAAAAGAAGCATGATATAAGAATGGTGAACTTTCGACCCCGACCCCTTGAAAAATTCCTGTGTGCGCTACTGGTCCCATGTCATAAACATTCGAATTAAGACACGTTTTTAGTTAACACGCAGTGTTCATTAAACTTATGATATCTCGCCATCCACCCTTACCTATATGGAAATTTAATACAAAACTTTCAAGTTTTTTGAAAAACAAAACATTTAGTGAATTTTTGGAAAAACAACTGATATTTTTCTTTGCATTGTCTTTTTTTGCATGAAATTATTCGATGGCGTCTATTTTTTTTATTTATTTCACCACTGAAATGTGTGTCTAAGTAACTGCGCATGCTTTTCGAGACTTCTTTACATTTCATTTCATTTTCGGTGACGGAATCTGCATCCATGATATCTTTTGAGTTTTGAACAATCTCCAAAAAGTCATTGTGCGGCTTCACGTACATTATCATCATTCTACTGCAATGACTTCTTCCGATTATACATTAGGACAGTTCAATTTGGCTGGTGTTTTCCGTATTTTGTTCATTCCCAGAAGGGAAATCTTTTCGTGTTAAGAGAAAAAAATAATAATGAAGTAGTTTGTCGGGACCGTTGAATTATTTCAAGTTAACCGATATTTCGTTCTGAACGATTACGCGGTAAACGTATTTCACTGTACACGTTTCATTTAAAACAAGAAATTCATTAAAATTCGTAAAATATTTCGGGGCAGCGGTAGCCTAATGGCTAGGGTGACAAACTCTATTTGTAGTGTCGAGAGCTAGAATCCTGGTGCCATTGAAGACTCACCGTGTAGAGGAGGCTGATTCACGTTAAATCTGTCGAGATCAAAGCCCTTACATGGTGTGGCAGCTCGGAGACAGCCAGTTCAGGTGTCTTCCTCGTCACTTGACAGTGTTTCAGAATGACGAGGTCCGTCGCCAATAGCCCTTGTGATACTTTATAGTGAGGCGTAAATAAACACTCTTAAAACATTTTACAAATTTGCTGTTTAAGAAGGAAAAATAAGTTTTCAAACTCATGCAAACAGATTTTTTTTATTCCTCTCGTAAGGTAATAATTATGGGTGTGCGTAAAATTCATAGTAGGCAAACGTAAGCTGAAATAATGTTTACATGAAATCGAGAAAAAGTAACACAAACTACCGTTTAACTGTTCTCGCTCCAAAAACGTTGCAGAGGAAAACATCGTTTTAAAAAAAGAATTAAATAACCTGAATTAATATGTTAAAAACGATTTTTTTTATCGAAAAGTATTTTTATTTTCTTCAATTTAAAAAAAAGGAATCGTATTTCTTATATTTTATCTTTCAAAAATTTTGAGATCATTTTTCAGTAATTTACAAAATCCGAAAAGAATATATAACCTTAATTATTCATATTCATTTTGTTACGTAAGTCATCTTTATGAGATCTGTCATACTCATTGTAATAGAATTCTTTACATACGTTTTGATTAACAGTAATAACTAAAATTATGTACAGAATAAATCACAGATGTTCTGATTTAAAAATGATAATTAATTAACATAAACAAAGCTTTAATTAACTACTAGCAGCTATCTATTTCAAATATTAGGGAAACAATTTTTGTGTGAATTCAAAATTATTTACAATTCTTTTGAATTTTAGTTTTGGATGGATTTAATATATGACTATACGAATAGTTGAACATAAAATTATACAGAGCTGGCATAACTATATATTAATTATTTTAAGTATTTTGTGTAAATATAAAATAATTGCCCTCATTTTTAACAATACAATAAAGAGTACAAAATGCAATTAATTAGAATGAAATATAATTTATTAGAATTTCATCTTAACGCCGAGTGTGTGATATTTTATATAAGAAATATATATATTGCATTTCCCTAATTTTAAACTTCCTTTCCCTGCAAGAAGACCACAAGGAGCTTATTTCAAAAGCTTGTGGAGTTTCCTGTCAATTTGAAGGAAAAAAATCACGCAAGAACATACTTCTTCGGTTATAAATATCTCTAGTCAGTATTAATACAAAGAACACTTAGAAAATATGCATTCAAAATTAAAATACAGCCTATCAAAACCGTTCACTGAAAACAACGGTATGAAAAAAGCATTTAAACTTTTTATAATTTGAAAGAAATAACACATTTCTCACATTTGTTCCATAAAATGTCCAATTCTTACCAGACATCTTAAAAACTCCAAGGGGGAACTGTATTGGCAAAAGCTAGCTATACTTTTTTTAGAAGAGCAAAAACTGCAGTTGAAGGTAAAACTTAAGTAATACGAGGAATCTACCATACCACACACACACACATTCAAGAGATACATATATCATGAAGAACGTAGGAAGTATTAAAATTTTATTCAAAGATACTTCACGAAAATCAATTAAAAAAAAAAAGAATGTTTCCATTTATGTAGGGGTAGAAAACATGCAACTTTTTTGTTTTTAATGGAATTTCAATTTTTGTTCTAGATAAATTACAAGTATTTCAGCATTTTAAATTAGAGTTTTGGAATACATTAGTTACTTTTAAAACATTTTACTTGACATCGCATTTCCTCAAAAGTGTAAATTACAACACACACACTGAACATTTCTTAAGAACATTGTACACATATTAATGCCATATAAATACGTACTTCAACGAGAAATTTTGTCAAAAAAGTCATTCAAAGAAAAACATATATGTCTTAAAATGAACATGATAAATTTTTCGCATGTTACTCCACAGCAGATTTTTTTTAAATGAATCATTTTTTAAGAAAGCTCTAATTAAAATAAATAATAATATAATAAATGCACACATCAAAAAAGGTTATTAGACGATTTGTGAGTTTTGTAATTATAAACTTGGAAAACAGAAGATATTCCGATAACCCTTTATCAAACACTTACTTTAAAATTACATAGAATAACCATTTTTATGAATACTCTAACAATACTTAGCAGGAATATTCTTTGAAATCCCCTCTTCCAAGATATAAACATTACATTAGATGTATATGGGAGTAAAAAGTGATTTGAGATGAGATTGCTTACTCTCATCAGCATGAATGGATTGCGGTTCGCAGTTAAGACATTCACGAATAGTATCCCTTGAGTAGCTCTTTAAAACATCTTATAGCTTTTGATGAACTTTAGATGCATGTGCATTTTATTTTTAGATTTTCTCCAAGTTATTTTCATCTTATGATGCAAAAAAAGGAACAGAAAAATGCTTCTATACTTTCCAACACGACACAAAATTTAATTTTATGCGCTCCTCATTCAGGAAAAAGTTGCGCAAGATAATAACCGATCTGAAAGTATTACGAATCGCTACATATTCACCTGATTAATTCGAAAGCGTTTCGTGACTAATTTTTGGCCAGCAACTCCTACGCAAAGGTATAATTACAGAGGTAAACCCTATTTATGATGAATTGGATGACAGACTAGGTCGTATTTGGAATGTCGAAGAACAAAACGATGACGATGAATAAATAATTGAAAGCGAAACTGCCCTCAACCAATAGATTAAGCTCCATCTCAAAGTGTTTTACCCTTCGTTAAGATTCTGCACCAGTTTTCAGTTGGATCGGCCGAATCGATTCAATTAGCAAATTGTTAGCAGCGAGTCACGAGTGCTTGGGTCCGTGCGCCATGGACACACTTTCTGCAATTTTATCTCTTTACTTTTCCCTCTTTTTTTAAAACAGAATTTAAAAAAAAATTACCTGAAAATTAATTAAGGCTATTCCATTTATGAATAAAGTTTTGAATTAAAGTATTAGAAAAGGAATTTGTGAGAAAAAATTATTTTGCGCTGAAGAATTTATTAAAAACACTATGTGAAATGATATAAATGAATAATTTTTTTTTCAGTTTCACTTAAAAGTTATTGTTTTTGTCACGTCATGTTAAAGGCTTAAGATTTGGATATTTTTTCATATTGAAAAATGCTTAAGTATATACTGATTTCCTCTATTTTACAGAAAGAGGTATATTTTATGTAATTTTTGTTTAAACGTTTCATCTCTTCTACTGTAACTCTAAATGGCTTTATCACATTACATGTTGAAGGGAAAAAAATTATATTTGTGAGATGCTTCTAAATTTTGTCCAAGAAAATATGATAATAGAAAAACATATATACAAACTGCATGACTTTATATGGGAAAAAAAAGGAACAGTAAAATATTATATCAAATTTGATTCAGGATAAAATACTTTTCGAAGATTGATTTGAAGTTTTATCTGAATTATGAATAGGTAACAATTCTCTATCATAAAATTAAACTGGGCCATTGTCTTAACCTCTAGATCTCAAACAAAAATTCAGCTTTCACTTCAAAGCTCTCTCAAAATATCCATACTATGATTTTCGGATTTTTTTCCACTCTACGCTTTAAAGTTTACCTCAGTGAATTAAAAAAAATGATTTCGATGAGTCTGGTAATGGCTGGAAACTCGTTACAGACTTAGTTTTTCTGTTACTGATAAGACCCTAAACTGAAGTGTGCTTAATCAAGGCGTTTTAATATACAAGAACCTCTGAGAATACGTTCGAAGTCATCACAATTTTGTTGTTTCCTTAATATTCTAAAAATCCTTTACGTAGAAGGAATAAAATAAATATAATCGTCATGTTTTGCAATGCAATACCAACAAAAATATTTCCCCCATTTACTTCACACGATAACAAGGGTGCAGCTATTTTTAGTCAATAAGTTAAGTATTATTTAGAGTTTCCATATAAAATAACAGCAGAATTTTTATCAAAGTGTTTTAAATGTTTCTTGTTGGGAATAATATTCTTACCCACTCAATAAAAATCCATTCGCTGTCAGAACTTCCTGCGTGATTTGTGTGACTTCCTACAGATCATTCACATATCCTTAGACAGTAAACCGCGGCTCGCGAGCCACATAGAGCTCTTTGTAAAGACAGTTCAGGCTCTTCAAACTTCCAGTTGTATGAAATAATTGACAAAAATTACGTCCTCTAAAGATTACTGTTTTTCTTTATAACTATCTATATTGAAAAGATTTACCTCATCTGTGTCTACAATTAATCATTTGACTGGGTACACAGAAACTTCAACAGAAGTGACAAAACCACATTCCGTAGTTTTTGACATGTTTAAGGTTTAATAAAAATAGTTTTAAAATGACTTTTATGCAGAAACAATCAAAATCAGTTATAACTATTAGTATAAACATGAAATTACATAGTAAAGTTCTAACTATATTATTTGTTCGCTACCCTCGGAATTCGAATTCCAACAGTATATTTTGACATTGATTGTTCTTGTATTGTGAGCCACAGAAGTATATAAAAATGTTTTTAAAAAGTTCTTAGTTCTTTGGAGCGAGTGAGTGAATATTAACGTCGCACTATTCAGTTACTCGAGGACTTTTGGCGACGGTCCTCGTCATTTTAAACCATGGTCAAGTGACGAGGACGACACTTGAGATGGTACCCCCTCCCCCTCACCAACGGGAGGATGTTTGAGCTCTCGACAGATTGAACGTGCATCGCTTCCCTACACGGTGATTCTTCAGAGGTCTTTGGCTCGAACTCATGACACGCTGGCCATGAGTCCGTTTACTTGACCACTAGGCTACCACGACCTCCCTTAGTTTTTTGGAAGGAATGAATAATGCTACTTTGTTTAAAACTTTATTTAAGTATTAAAAAAGAAAACGCGCGCGTTCATTGGAATAGAACAGTCTTGATTGCGACTACTACTAGAGTCTCCTCTTCCCCTCCTGCTCAAGCGTATTAACACCAAGTGGCAAGTGGCATGTTAGTCATCTTGTTTTCCTTCTCTCCAAACGTTGACCGACCGCTGCCTAAGATGTCTACGAAGCGCTTCGTAGAGACCATGGTAGTTTAAAAAGATTAAACTTAAAATAGAAATAAACTTAACCTCTAATAATTATTGAATGGAAACGTACAATGAACCGAAACATTTTTTATATATAGCTCTACTGATCTTTAAAAATATCACCTTGGAAACATATTCTTTCTCTCTATCTTTCTTTATATATACATATTTTTAAAAAAATACTATAAATATGGGAGTTATTTTTAAATTCAAAGATCAAAGTTAGATGCTTTAATGTAATTTTTATAATTCTATCAGCAAGTACCTATATATATAATCAGAGGCGCACAAAGCCCTTGATTTTTTTTTTTCGATTGATTATAATCCTATGTACATGGTAAGTGAAATTTAATTGAATATTTGTTATTAATAATTAATTTTGTTAATTAATGTTAACTGCTTATTTAATAATTAATTTTTACTGTTTTTTGTTCCCAAAAATTGACAAAATCAAAAGGTTATATTGGGGAGTGTATTGGAGCATGATACGAGAAGGGTGGACTTTCGACTCTTAATTCCCCTTTTGAAAAATTCCTGTGTGCGCCACTGGATGTAATTTATTTACTCTGAGAGAAATTATTCAACGTATTTAAGTTATTATTAAATATGTATCCTTCCAACAGTTTTATGATATTTTTCACAGCATATTAATAACTCGATTTTTTCCCTTTAAATTTGTAAACTAAACATTTTTCAAAAAAACAACTTAAGTATAATTTTTTTTAATAACAAATAAATTTCAAAATGGAAAATGTTAAGAATTTGTAAAGGAAATAAAGTAAAAAATAAAAAAATAATAAAAAAGGGAAAAGAAGGAGTTAGAAACAAATATTTATATTCCTGAAAAAGAGGGGGGAAAAAAACTACATGTGATCAAACTTTCTGAATATTACAAACATTTTTATCTTTGAAGGTTTTAAATCAGTTAAAAGTATTTTCGTTCGCCACATTATTTTTTTTTATAAAAAGGATTTATAAAATGCCAACCCCCTTCTCCTTCTAAATGTCACGTGAGTCACGCTGGAATAATCCGTTACAGTTGATTGAACTCACACAGAGACCGAAGGAATGATACGGATAATAATTTACTCTAGTGATGTCGAAACTGCTCACGACCATATCAAACACGCACCGTAAATATTTTCAGATCATTTTCATTTTGAAGATTTCTACTGTTCCGATAAAAAATTTAAGTAACACCTCTTGAAATTATAATTTCGTGTGACGCATAAAAAAAATTTTTTTCTCTCTTAAATTTGTCGACAGAGAGAAATAGAAATTAGCGCCATCTGCAGATCAAATCGCGAAATTATTTAAAACAAAAGAGTTTTATTTCGTGTTATTTAGATTGATTATTTCTAATTCCTATAATAAAGATAAGAGACTGATTTTTGAAACAATTGTTATTTCATTCTTTATTTTTTATCTACAATTTTAATCTACTTTGTTATTCTTTATTTTTCTTTTTAAAAGATTCATAATTTCTTTCAAATATATACGTTTAATTTTTGTAGACTTTCAGTAATGAAGAAGTTAAATAATTATGAGTTCGGTGCTTTTTAAAGGTTTCGAATAATAATTATAAATGGAAAATGCAGCTAAGTAGTGGGATTCTGTACTTCCTTTATTAGTAAATACAGCGCGATAATTTGTGCATATTATGCTAATGGGCAATTGCTCTGAAATATATGTATGAATAATCAAGTCAACTGATAATTTAACATACATAATTAAAGAAATATTTAGCTATTTAGATGATAAATACTTAAAATTATGCTACTCCATTAGTTATTTTCCAGCTATAAAGTACAAGCGATCCTTTTGGCAGTAAGTCCCATTTACTGTTATTTGAAGAATAATTCCTTCTAAAATCTTGTTCTGACGTCTTCTCTAAAGTAATGTGAAAGTTTGGAAAACAATTAGGCTCTTCATTCCATTTTTATGTTGCTTTTTATAATTAAAACCTTAATAAATAACTAAGCAACAAGCAATCTGTTAAAGGCGTCTAGCCAACAAGCATTCCATACTGCTGCTACACTGCCGATCGAAACAAGCAGCAATATCTGCATCACCAAAGATTTGTTTTGTTTCTAAGGGTACACAGGACTTTTTACAAAAAATTTTTCGGAGGTACTAACAGTACAAATAATTTATGTTTTATATTCAGGTTATATATAATTAAATTGATTCTCTAAAACACAAGTATTATAAAATATATAATATAATATTTAAAGTCAATTTCTATTTAGGTTAAGACTACACAATACCCTAAGAATTTAGTGTTTACCTATTTTTTTTTTTTGTGGTTCATATCATTGAGAAGCTTGCAACCAAATTTAAAATCTGTTAACAAATAAGTTTTTAAGAAATTTGAAGTTTTCTAAGCTATGGTTTGGTTTCGGTTTTTTAAGGCAATAATCTCTTAAATTGAATAATTGAAAATAATTTTGAGCACAATCAATTCTTTTAGTGTGAAGTGTTTATTAATTTCAATTTTCATTACTAAACTCACTTCCGCTTGATTATGTTTTGAGTTCTTTGTTCTTATGATTAATTAGTTAAGATCGATTTTAAAGCCAATTTTTTTATAAAAAATAGCTTATATAACTTCTTTCTTTATCATCAATTTTTTCCTGTTGACAAAATACCATGGCCAAAACGTTCTAAGGTTGCTGTGCGTAACAATACTTCGAGGAGAGGGATTACTACCGAAAATGATGTATCTAAAAATTAGTCCTCTGCTGATACTGCAATTAGACTTCCGAATACAAGTATTCTGAATTCAAGTATTGCAGATAAAACTGAATATTTCCTTTTGATGTACCAAACTTAATTATACTAAACATATTGTAGTACTATATTTTAGTATTTTAAAGTCGTACACACACACACACACAACAAGAGCTAAAATTTCCTAAATTGCCCGATTCAAAACTGGAAAAAAAAAAAATTAAATTTTATAAACATACCTGGCTATTTTTAGCTTAAGTTAGTATCATTATTATTTTGTACATAAATTTTTTGTGTTTCAAAGCTTTTGTGTGTGTGTGAAAATATTAGGTTAAGATTAAGCTGAATAAATTATCATCATAACAAATGCTATTTATATTTTAAGTCATATTTAATTAAAATAGTGTTTTAATGTAGAACATACATTGGAAAAAATAACATATTAAAAAATTAAAGCTGTATACGGGCATTATAATTTTTTGTTTTATGCCTTTACAAATTTTAAATGCGTTTTTCTCGGACTTTTAATTTTGAAATTAAAAGTGTTTTCTGATCCCCCTACGGCTTTTTTTCTGTTCATCATAGAGTCCCGAAATTTTTTTTTATCTACTCCCAAACGTATGTTCTATACAAGTTAGTATAGATTTAGTGCTGAGATTCCTAGTTATTTTTTTTTAAAAATGCTTAAATTATCATTTTAAAAATTTTCGTGTTTTTTCCAGGTTTTTCTAGAAAAATAATTATTAAAAATCAACAAGGTTACAGATTTTCAAATCCATACTAACTTTTGTTTGCAATAATCTAAGAAACATTAATAACTTAAAATGACTAAAAAATTTTAAGAATTGAGTATTTTATAAAAATTTGTGAAAAAGCTTAAAAAATTCTGATTTTTTATAAATTGTAAGCAATGACTGGTCAAACTGATTTTTCACTTTCAGAATCAATTTAATAATATAATTTGAATATAAAACATAAATTATTTTTACTGTTATTTTCCCCCAAATTTTTTTTTTGAAAAAGGGTACCTGTGTAGTCTTAGCAAAAAAAAAAAAAAACTTTATTTCAGTACTTTTTATTAAAAATTTATAATTAATCATTTGAACTTGAGTGGATGAATAAAAAGTATTTTACTGACGATTAAAAATTTTAACAAGATATATAAATATATAAAGGGAGAGTGTGAACTAAAAAAAAAAATAGTAGGAATTGAATAAAAAGTCGTTTTTTTTTCAGATTATTTCACATTTTTAAAAAATTAAACATTTTTGAAGATTTTTGAAACTTTTATAAAATGTTAAATATTTTAATTATTAAATTAATGTTTCTTAGATTATTGGAAACAAAAAAGTTAGTATGGAATTAAAAATGTGTTTCCTTGTTGAATTTTAGTCATTATTTTTATAGCTAAACATGGAAAAAAAAGTGTGTGTGTGTACTTATGTACGCAAGTTAGAAGTTATACTTCTTTGGCGTAACAAGATTAAAATCTTTAGCAGGGCAAGCTGGACCAAGGGCGAAAGGCGGTCACGAGCAGAGTTGAACGATACTAACCTTAAGTCAATTGGACCAGCCAAAATAATCACGATTTAAATAAATTTAAACACCCCGCACAGGGACAATAGGACCAAACATGGGGGTACTCGACTGTATCTGGAGATGAAGTTAGCCGAATTGGACATCTGAGACCTCATATTGAATGTCTCGACGGGAAGAATCGTTCCTGAGATAATTAAGACATCCGCCTGAAGAGTTATGGTCATTTTAAAATAATTATAAAACATTTAAATAAAATAGAAGCAGGGCACCCAGCAACCTCACGAGAGGACTTGCGGCTCGACGGCTATTTTAAAGTACCCCAATGCCGCGAAGGCACTTATATTACAAACATCATATCTTCTCCGATTGTCCGGGGCTAACCCCAGCAGTCAGCGTCGCTAACCCTTATACCGGATAGGCATAATAAATATAATTTCCCAGCGCATTTTTAGTATTTGCAAAAATGCAAGTTAATGTTCAAAGTAGGTTTTTTAGGAATTTATATATTGTTATGTACTGCATTATATATAACGTCCTTTTGTTTATATGATCGGTTATTAATACTGATAATGAACTTGTTACTATTATTATAAAATTGACTCTGATCTTGACAACTTCATTCTTTTTAGTTCAAATTTTGAATTTTTTGAGCTTTCTAAAACTACACTAGGGCGTTTAGTCTATTGCGATCGCTTAAAAAATCCAATGAAAAAATAGTTTTGTTACATTTATAAGCATCTTATATAAAGTAAAAAATATTATTTTATTATTACTAAGTACAAAAAAAAGTATTATTACATGTAAAAATCATACATAATTGTCATCGATATTTTCAACTTCGTCACTACTACTCCAGTCCTTGGCTTGATTGTCATCAATATCGTTTTCTCCATCAGTTTCCGAACAAAATCAAGCAAGTTTATACAATTATGAATAATTAAAAAATTATATACAATAATCTAACATATTAATTTCATACCTGATTGAGTTTTGAATGAATCACTTACATAACTTGGTAGTTGATCCCCTTCAAACCATTTAAATGGTATTTATCATTTTTCAATACCCAGCCATTATTGTCTGATTAATATGTGGCTACATTTTTCAAATGAGCATTGTTCCAAATGGTACATGTATAGTTTGCTAGCAGAAACTGCTGCAATAGCTCACTTTTGCAAGATGGTAGATTGCTAGCGTCAAATTTCGCAACTTCTTTCGGTCAAAAGCTTAGTTTACCTCAGAGATTGTATACAAGTCGATGAACATTTTAAGTCGAGCGGCATCAAACATCAATTACATTACCGGCATTGTATACATTGCATATAAATCTCTGAATAATATTAAAGACGTTTTGTTGTTCATCTGTATTTTCAATTAATTCGCTCGTACCGTAGCTTCCTGGTATTTTGGAAAATTTTTTAATGTTTTGTAAGGTTTTAATTTTCTTTTTCTGAAGATCGCACGATTAAAATCACATCCTGTGATGGCATGATATTCAGGTAAGCTATGGCAAATTAACTTATACCCAACTCTGCGTGTATTTTGGTTAGGTCCACATATCTTAAATTATTTCCAGTACCCGTAAGCATCCAAGCAACCGAATCATTTTTAAGGGGGTGCATGTTACCAAGCATTATAGCAGCAATATCAGTATCAATACTTCTGATTACTATTTCTGCTGGATACTTGATGTTACATACATGGTATACCATCTTTGTATCTGCTTTCTCATGTGCTGGGCATGACAACTCTTCATCAACTCTTGAGACAACTTTGTTGGATTCATTAATAGTGAAAGAATGACATTTTCTGAAATTTATGTGTATAATTTTGTTGCCAATAAATGGCACCACTTCATCATTTGTAATTTTAGGCAATGTTGATATATGAAAAATTCAAAATCCCCAGTGCGAATGTTCCATGACAGGTCCCAGTAATGATGTTTCAGATTGATATAAATCAAGTAAAATTGTGAAGTTTTACCAAACTCATTATTGAGGCATCGTTGCTTGAAAATATTGTAATTATTCATCAATTCTTTCAGATCTTCATTTTCAATGTGAAATGACGATATTTCACAGTTTTGTAGTCTTTTCACTTCCTCTATCATTTAATCTGTTAATGTTATATTATCATGTTGTAAAAAGTTATATAAAATTTAGAACTTCCAATCCCAATGCTACTAGAGGATGTAATCTTTTGTAGAGGTTGAAGTGCTTTCCATCAAGAAAACCATTCATAGAACCACTTGCCAGCAAACTACTCTCAATTAACATTTGTTAACCCACAGTCACTAATTACCTTACCGATTGCTTTAAAATAAGCCTTCATAATGTGGAACGGTCCTAGACGCATAAATAAATGATTAAATTCACGTTTTTCCGTAGCTTGTATTTGAAACGCCACTTTTGCTATCGCAAGATCCTAGGTAACCTGGATGCAATGTTGATGTAAGTCTTCAGCTATATATTGTTCCCTGTTACAAAACACACAAACAATTTGATAGTCATTAGTACTAGCATCATTTTCGATCTGAATATTTGCATCCTGAGTTGAATCATTATTTATCACTAACATCTGGTTCAAAAATTTTAATATTTTCTTGAGAAGTTGTAGATTGGAGTTCTATTGAATCAGAAATTAAACTTGACTGTGGGATGTTATTGAAAAGATTCTGTAGTTAAATACTGTAAATTAGATGGTTCTGTGGTCAACTCAGGTATCAACGGCGTGGTTGGAGAACTATTGTCTGTAGGTAGGTACACTGGGGCTGATTTTTGTTTTTCACTGTTTTTTGTAGTATTGTCAGGTTTAGAAGTTAACTATTTTTCCATAACTCCTGTAAATGCCTTATAGCATTCCCGGTGATAATAATTGTCTATATATTTGTCAGGCAAAATAATGTCTTTGTATTTTGTGTTATGCCATTTTCTGATTTTCATAACAGTTCGACATTTTTTTAATGTTTCTGAAAACAATATTTTACCATCACTTTTATTACAAACGGAACAAATTAATGTATCTCTCATGAAAGCGATATTGATGACAATCAAGCCACGGACTGGAGTAGTAGTGACGAAGATGAAAATAACGACAACAATGATGTATGATTTTTACATATAATAATACTTTTTTTGTACTTAGTAATAATTAACTTTATACAAGATGCTTATAAACGTAATAAAACTATTTTTTCATTGGATTTCTTAAGCGATTGCCATAGACTAAACGCCCTATCTCACTTGCAGCCGCTTGAACAATTGCCTTACACTCACAGCTGCAGCAGACTTTCAATGTGTCTGGCAAGATGTAAAAACCATTAAAACTGTCCGGCTTTTGAGGTAACATCTTTTTACAGGTCCCCTAGTAACATATATAAAATTCAGCCTTTATACTATAACGAAAGTATAATTTTTTTTTAAAGTTAAGGGGTGTCTGGCAGGGGGTTGCAACTATACTAAGTTCCGGCAATGGATGACGTGATTTCTAATGTTGTTCCGAAGAAAATATAAAAAAAATTGAGCTTTATACTTTATAGAAGTTGAAGTACTATTTTATACACCTTTACTACCTGTTACCTGCGCAAGTAACCACAACCCAAACTCCATACTCGCTGATCGTTCTTACCTGTGTTGGTGATATCTGCAGAGAAACTTTCAGCTACTATAAAATAACGAAGGTCTGGCAGTCGTGGGCTTTTGGGCTAGGAGTATAACTCAGTGGTAGAGCATTCGACTGCAGATCCAGAGGTCCCCGGTACAAACCCGGGTGCCCCCATCTTCAGGGAAGTGAAGAGAAATATTTTTTTGAGAATTTCGAAGGCGGCAATGGTCTGTCCCGTTCTGTATATTTCTAAGCAAAACGTTTTCGTATCCGTTCCTATAGAACGAAAAGAAAAGGTTAGCTGACGCGGGGGTATAGCTCAGTGGTAGAGCATTCGACTGCAGATCGAGAGGTCCCAGGTTTAAACCCGGGTGTTCTCTTCTTCAGGGAAGTGAAGATATATATATATTTTAAAATTTCGAAGGTGGGAATGATCTGTCCCATTTTGTATATTTCCAGACAAAGCATTTTCGTATCCGTTCCTGAGGAACGCAAAGCAAAAGTTCGTTGACGCGGGGGTATAGCTCAGTGGTAGAGCATTCGACTGCAGGTCGAGAGGTCCTTGGTTCGAACTCTGATGTCCCCTTCTTCAGGGAAGTGAAGAGAAATACTTTTTTGAGAATTTCGAATTCGGAAATGATCTGTCCCATTCTGTATATTTCTAGACAAAGCATTTTCGTATCCGTTCCTACGGAACGCAAATCAAAGGTTCGCTGTCGCGGATGTATAGCTCAGCGGTAAAGTATTCGACTGAAGATTGAGAGGTCTCCGGTTCAATCCCGGGTGTTCCCTTCTTCAGGTAAGGGAAGAGAAATATTTTCCTGAAAATTTTTCGGAGGCGGCAATGATATGTAGCGTTCAGCATATTTCTAGACAAAGAGCATTTACGCATCGTAAAAATTCACCCTCATCCTATTTCTCTAACGCCCCAAAAGAAGTATAACTTCAAAAACACAATTTTTTTAAAATACTAATTTTAAGATTTTTTAAAAAAATAACTAAAGCTCTCTGACATAAATACGTCTGAATTTTATAGAACATATGTGTGTTTGGGAGTATCCCCCAAAAATTTCAAGACTCTATCTTGAACAGAAAAAAGTCTTAGGGATTAGAAAACACCTACATTTTCAAACTTAAAAGTCTGAAAAAAACGCATTTAAAGTTTGTAAAGGCATAAAACAAAACTTATAATGCCTGTAAAGTCGTAATTTTTAATATGTTATTTCCAACTTTTATTCTTTATCATAACACTACTTTAATTAATTCTGACTGAAAAAATCTCAATATATATATATATATATTTCATAAATTCAAACTATGCTTTTGCATAATATTAATAGCATTTGTTACGACGATAGATTATTCAGCTTTATCTTAAGCTAATATTTTCCCAAAATTATTAAACAAAAAACATTTATACTCAAAATAATAATCATAAAAACTAATGAAAAGATTAATGAAAACAAAGTAAAATGCTTATAAGTTACTCGTATATAAACTATGTGTAAAAATAAATATTGGTCTTGAAATCAATCTTAATTAAGTAATTATAAGAGAACTCAAAAAATACAAAACATAAGAGAACAAAAATGGTTTTAGTAATGAAAATTACAGTTAACAGCCGTTTCACATAGAAAAAATGTGTTCAACAATAATTTTAATTAATTCAATTTAGAAATGCAAAAATGGTTTAAAATGAAACCGAAAATAAAATCTAGACTCAGAAAGCTTCAAATATTTTAAATCAAATGTGTTTGCAGATCTGAAATATTTGGGCAAGCTTCCATGTATATGGGCTATAGAAAAATGCAAATAAGATATTTTTTTTCGAAATTTTTGTTATTTTTAGGGTATTTTTATGCCTTAATTTACATGCTTTCATTCTTGTATGCATATAATATGTGTTCTGAAATTATAGAGCCCAAGCCAGTTTGAAGTGGTGTGATTGAATTGCAGAAATTTTAATTACGTAGCTATAGGTTTTTTCAGTATTCAAAATACATTTTCCAACTACTTTATATTGAAAGATAATTGACAATTTTAAGCCGTTTGAAAAAATATTTTCAGAAACACGGAGCTTGAACATTTGATGTTAGAAAAATTATAGGCTGGTGATATACATTCTCAAATAAAAACTGATTAATGCCAATTATTTACCATTTAACGTTCAAAGAAAAATCAATCAAATTTCGAGCAACAAAATTTTAAGATCTGAGTTTCAAAAAAATCTTTAGTTTTAAATATAGAGCAGAATTTCTAATTAAAATAGTCTTAATCTCTTTCTAAAATGGCGTAAAGAATATTTTGCAAATTTTGATTTATGAATTTATGCTAAAACAGTTTTTAAATAGTATAATTTATAAAAGAGAAAAATGACTGAACCCTGCAAAATGTTAACGATTTTCTTCCATTTGTTATAAAATATTTATTCAAAATTGAATTCTTTATGTAAAAGTAAACATGTACAGCCAGTTCATTAATACGTTTATTTGTCTTTGGTGAATGGTTAAATAATAGATTTGTTTGTATTCCCCTCCCACCCAAATAATTCTTTTCAAATAATTTCCTTTACGTTTCTTGTTTCAACAAATGTTTAAGTTCGTATTTTTAATTTACATACCTCTACTTCCAGGGAAATTAGTTTCGTGAGAGAAAGCGGTCGGACGGGAAAAAAAGTTTGAGGTGCCATACAGGTAAATTAAAATGTATTTCGAGGACAATTTTACTTTTGGGAGGGGAGTATCATTCTACCCCTTAAAAGCAATATGCAAGAAGTTCAGCATATCCATTAGAAGGAATTCAATACTAATGCTATCAATATCAATCAGAATAATTCGGTTTCTGGGATAAGAAATTCATAAAATAAATAAGCAATAAAAGACATATTTTATGTATAGTTAATTAGACACTTACGTGCTTTTCATTTCTATCGGACTCAAAAGATACTTAATGCAATTTATATATTTCCGTTGTTCTGAACCAAGATCAGTGCCGTCCTTGTTTCATGATTGAGGTTTAAAATTATGAGGTCCATTCGACAATAGCCTTAAGACGCTTCAAAATGCGATGTTAAGATCAATTAAATCCAATGTGATCCATGATCAAATGACGAGGTCGACACCTGAGCAAGTGGACTTTTGATCTCAATGTATTTCATGTATGCTAGCCTTTACCATACAATGGCTCTTATTATACATTATAAGTTTTCAAAACTGCTTTTGATTCCAGGTCCTTAGTTCTTCTAATCAGACTCTATATGTAGAAGACGATAAAAAAAATGTCCTAAATATTAAATAATGACCCTTCGCCTTTTCTGCTTCAAGAGGCGGCGTTCTCTTTTGAATCGTCATGAAATCGTCTTCCGGACCTTCGATTCAAACTATTAAGGGGAGGGGGGGGATTGGATTTCTAATTTTTCATCTTTGGACAACATTATTTAATAATTATACATACAAAAAGATTTTTCGAATTACTACCATTCTAGGACTATTGGGGGTTGTACACCATACTGTAAAAAAAGTAATGGATTGATTTTTTACAGCTGTGTACGTGTCAATTCCTTACTTAAAAGAAACTAAGACCCTCTAGAGAAAACAAAATATTCAAAAATGTAACCTGTGCTACTTATTACTTAATCAGTCTACATTTCTATTTGTGTGTTGACTTTCTGAAGGGATAAAAAAAGCAGCACACAAAAAAAAAATAAAATAAAATAAAAAAAAAAATATGAGGTGATGTTAACGTTATCTTTAGCTACAAAAAAAAAAGGATTAAATAAATGTGTTCCTTAAGGACTTTTTTAAAAATTACAATATTATTTTCCTGTTTATACTTTTTTGTATGTATTAAGAATTTATTATCCGGCATAAGGGTTTTTTTCTCATGATTTTGTCAAGAAAATGTTTGAGTTATTTGTTTTGAAAAGTAACTTTTAGCAGTGATTACTTTTTCTCGGCTTACATCTCACATCCAGGAAGATCGAATTACCACAATCTAAGGCTCCTGAAATGAATGCAGGTCTTCCGATAAACTATTATCCACTGATGACACACTGCTTCATCGCGTATTTGTGGGCTCCCTTCAATCCAACTCTTCGATCATGAAGCGCTTGAATCAACATTCCTCTAGAAAAGAGTCGCAATGGAGTATTCAGTAATAGTTCGCGAGCAGATATGTACAGTCATGGGAGAGGACCAGGCATACGGTCAAAATGAAAAAAAAGGAACAAACGGAAATATTACACTAAAACGTTAATACCTGGACAAATAATACGAACACTGATAAAAAGAAATGAAGATGCTCCCTTTCACCCATCGAAGAATAGTTAAAATCTCAAAACGAAAAACAATAAGGGTAATGCTTTAAGCAAATTGCAGTTGGCAAGCGAATTCAGAAAGATTGTGATTCATATCTGAATTAAGAATGATCATGTCAGTTTCATCTCTGAAATCTTTACGTAACGGCTTGCAAATTTCCTTCTGAGCAAATGGTATCGGAAATGAAAAGTCTGTAGAGAAAAACGTTTGCATGTTCGCATCTTACTCACAGCAAATTTAAGGAAAGGGGGAAAATACCATTATTTCGAGAGAAAGTGAATTTACTATTAATTTCTCTCTAGTAAGAGAAAAACAAAGAATACAAACAATTACTCTGATAAGGGCAAGAATTCCGTTTTTACCTAGGCATAAATGTGTAGCTGCATTTAACAAATTACAAGTAAAAATATTTATAATTATTGTCAACGCTAATTATAAAATGTTTATCAAAAGGGAATTTTAAAGAGGAAAATTGAAGAATATATATATTTTTAAATGTCGTCGAAAGACAAATTTTTATACATAAAATTCTTATTCCTATTTCCTTTCTTATTATTACACAGAGGGCGTTTTGTTGAAGAAATCCATTCCGTCAGGTGACTGAAATGAGTTAATAATCTACGGTTGACTATTAGTGGCGGCTAATAAAAGGAGAAAGGAAACCGCTTTTTGGGAAAGGAGGATTCAATTTTAAGCCACCTAAAACTAGAATTTATTATAAAAAAAAGAAGGGATACTTACTGTACCACCTAACTATCTCCCCTTTGATTTATTGGATTATATACTGAGCGAAAATACGCTGTCACGCACCTCGACGTGGTTATTAGGCTAGTGCCAGGAGTGAAGACGATTGCGGCTCTCCAGGCTTCTAGCTATGTCAAGTATTAAAAAAATAGTTAAATCTGCCATAAATGATTGTTTCCTTTTATAATTATCAATCGAAAATATTAACCTTATTTGTGTTTGAATTGAAGTATTTGACTCTATAGCTTAAGATTTATATATAATATTAAGTTGTTCTACATTGATAGAGTGTATTGAAAGAATCAGTGAAAAATATTTCTAAAGCAGTAAAAGTCTAATTTTTGGGTGGAAATGCTTTCATGGGAAAACACTTCTCTAAAGGACTTTGTTTGCTTATTTGCATGGATGAGTGAGTAAGCACTTTTAAATGCGAGCAAGAGATACTCAAAAGCCCCCGACAGAAGTGACAAAAACGCATGTTTAAGGGTTAATAAAAACAGATTGAACTTGACTTGGATGTGCAGGAACAATCAGTCAATTAGAGTTATTAGAGTAAGCATAACATTTCAAAATTAAGTTCTAAAGGTATTATACGAAGGCAATTTTTTTTTACAAAGCTTGGATTCTTAATTCCAACATAATAATATTTTGACATTGGTTTGTCTTGCACTAAGCCACAGAAATAAAATTATCTTCAAAAATTCTTGGTTTTGAAAGGAGTGGAGAAAAAGTTACTTTGTGTTTTTATTTAAGTATTATAAAAGAAAACTTAATTAGAGTGGAACAGTCTTAATGGCAACTGCAGATGGAGGCTCCTGTTCCCTTCCTCCGCACGTGTACGTGGCTCTTTGTATAAATGGCTCTTAATACAAATGGATCTTCTATACTTAAGTATCTTGTTTTCCTTGTAAGTTGGCTTTTCTCTCCAAAAGTTTGCCGATCACAGCAAGTGGTAGATTACACGGAGAAAAAGATATACTCAAAAATGAGCACATGTAGATATACTCATTTTGAAATGAGTATGTTTGCTTCAGATTTGACAGCATGCCTTGATCGAATTTAATTCGTTACATGTACTCAAAACCTCCCAAAATGTTAATTAATGTTCTCGGACAAATTAAAAAATATATTCAGGATAACACAGAAACTCTTTTAATATACTGGCTACATATTTTGAAAATTGGGGTTCAACAACACATTTAATTCTCTTAAATTTTCCGAACTATATTTCGTATCTACCACGTTACACGCGGAGGAACACATATTAAAATGAGTACTCGATTCTTTGTTATTTTAATTAACTGATTTTCTCTTGTTTGTAAAACTAAAAGTACATGATTTGTTTTTAATATAAGATAAGTTAAAAAAGTTGGTAAAATTAAAATTTACTTTTTATAGTTGATACCAACCCAAGATATGGTAAATGTGATTTTTTTTAGGGGGGTTTTTTAAAAAAACATGTCATATTTAAAAATCATATTGTTTGATTTATTCACAACCAAAACTAAATTCATTTGTAAGCAATTTTCAAACCCCACCCTGGGTTTAATTTAAGGGGGGGATTTCGAAGTTAATTTTAGAAACCCGAAATTGGTCCCTACCTTAATTTAGAGATGGGTTTTAAGAAAATTACAAAGTGGAATTTCAATGTAAAACAAATATTAATGAGAAATAAAAAAAATATTTATTTTAAAAATGCAAATTAAGTTGTTTGGGATCGATTCCGGCCCCCGAACCCAAAAAGGGCTCCCTTTTCACACTTTAACCCAAAAGTGAAAAGTTTATCTATGTCTTACACATAGCCACAACTAAAAACCCCCTTTTTAAATTCCGAAAATGGTAAACCTTTAAACATAAATAAAACTATTGTTTTGCAGTAAAATGTTCTTGTATGATTTTGGATTTAAATTTTTCAGATGCAAATGGTTTACCCATTGACTGAACAGGTATTAAGTTTTTTTCAATTAACTGTTGTAGGGTGCCTTGTGTAGGAAAAATACAACTTTAGAAAAACCCATTTTATCCCAATCAATACCAAAAAGATTCAGGATTTATTTAAACCTACTTTTTTTGTTGACGATTTTTTTGGAACTAACCCTTAAAAAATTTAAAGTACTTTTTTGCTTTTTAAATTTAAGTTATGGAAAAGTGTCCCCATGAAAAAAATTAAAGGTTTTAAAATTTCAATATTTTTTTGATTCCTTTCACTCTCATTTTTTGAATATTGAAAGAATCCCAAAAATTTAAATGAGGAAATTCAGAATGAGTAAAAAATTGGTTAGTAAAGTTGAACACATATATAATACATTTCAAGAATGTTTTTCGGGATTAGCTTTAAATATAAAAAAATTTAAAACTCAATTCAATATTTAATGGATAATTTGTCTTATTAATAATTTATTTGCATTGTTTAAATTAGATTTGTCACAGTACCATATCATCCCGCCTTTTGGTCATTATATAAAACGAAACACATGATTGCCAATTAGAGCATAACCCACATGCAAAAATTTTACCCAACGGGGAGTTATTTGAACGTTGTTTCCATAATATGTAAATACAGATTTTTCTTATAACATAGTGCAAAAAGGCAGTGGCATAACAGAGAACATTTGGGTCTCCAAGTTGGATTTTGCAAAAGGTAAGTACTTGGTGGCTGTCAGGCCTAGGGCCCCCTAGGACCCTGAGCCCTCCCACTGCAATACGGGACTGTATGTTACGCCACTGCAGAAAAGCTATACTTTCATGACCATAATACTTGCTTCATTTCATATAATCTGGTCCAAACTGTTACGATAATATGCAATTTCCCAAAAAATTAACACAATTTTTGGTAAAAAAATCTTTTTATACAGGTATGTTGTTTTGAGGGGAAACGCAAGAAATCTGCCATAATATGTAAGTCCCGATTTATCTTACATCATGGTGCAAAAAGGCAGTGGGTGCAACAGAGAAATTTGGGCCCCCTGCAAAGCCGGGTTTTTGGGCCCCCCGTTGGATTTAAAAAGGGAAAGGTGGGTTTTTTAAAAAGGTACTTGGCGGCTGTCAGGTTTTTTGGGGCCCCTTTGGGATCCTGAAACCCCCCGTAGGGGGGTGTACGTTAAGCCACTGCAGAAATGTGCTGAATAATACTTTGTTTTGATTAAAAACTATTGTGATATTTCTAAAAAAATTTATTAATCTGATATTTTTTATAATAAAAAAACACAAGCCCAGTCAAAGTACGTTTTAATTCACAACGTATTGATCTTCTGATTTATAACACAAGTTTAATGTAGCCGGTGTTTTGTTTATTTGAATGAAAATGAGATATATATCAGGTTCTTGATATTTAACCCGATTAAATCTATTTTACGCTTTTGTTTTTTATGTATTCAGGAATATGATTACATGTATATGATCACTTCAGGGGGTGGGTTTCGGGGTTTTTCTTTCCCCTTTTTTGAGTCTGTGATCATACTGGTGTTATCTGGGTTTGGGATTATAAACCATAAATTTTGGCGTATTTTATTCAGCAGTTGAAATGGAGTTAGGGAAACCAAACTACTGATTCTGAACGGGTTAGAGAAAATTTGGGGCCATATTATCCCCAACAATGCCAACTGGGACGTCTTTTGATTGGGGTGAACCTCACCATCTATTCATGTGAAATTTTTTGGCCCCAAACAGACGTTAGGTGACAAGAGCACGTGGTTGGGGGGGCATTGTGTTTGTTTGACCCCCGGGCAAAATGGAACATCCATTCTGGAAGTTAAAAACCCGGGGAAAATCGGTGACAATAGGTTGACGTATAGGCGAAGCCCCGTTTTGGAAAAAAATCGGTGTCGAGAGAATGGGGCCATAAGGCCCAGGTGGTGATGAACGGAAGTTTCAGAAGTTGGATGGGGAATTAGGGGCCCTTAGACCGGGGCAGACGAGGAATGTGTTTGTGTTTTCCGCACAAATGGGGAACGAATGTGGCCCCGGGGGGGAGGGCAGACCTTTTTGGCCTGCCAATGAGGAAGACGAGGGGGGGGGGGGCCCGCCCTTGTTTAAAAGGGGTTTTTTTTGAGGAGGAGGGGGAGGGGAAAAAAATTTGAGAGAGCCGGGAGGGAAAAAGAAAAAGGAGCCCGGGTGAGACAGGGGAACCCCGGGATGGAGTAAACTGAGAACCCCGGGAAAAGGGGATTATGGGGGCCCTTTCGGAAAAAGGATTGAACTCCCAGAAATAGACGGTCCGCCCGGGCTTCATTTTTTTGGGACTTTTGAGTAACCGAAGCAAATAAATACTGTTTTTTTTAAAAATGAGGCTGAACAAATTTTCTTTTTTGTAACCTCCGACGTTACACAACATTAAAATAATTTGCGAAGTGGAAACCCCCTGATTTTCCATATGTTGTACATGCTAAAAATTTTTTATACAAATGTGATTTTATATAATTTGCCAAAAAAGTTGCGATAATATGGGTTTTCCAAAAAATTTAAAAAAGCTTTGGTACAAAAACTTTGATGCGGGAGTTGAATGAGCCGAAACATGCAAGAAATCTGTTCAGTCGACTTTTGGGAAGCACTATAATAATAAAACAAGCAATTTTTTTTTAATTATAGGTTTTGCATTTTTTCACGTAGATGAAGATTTTGGTGTTTTTATTACTACTGTATTAGCTAGAGCAAAATATATTTTTGACATAAATATTTTTTTAACGGATTAAAAATCATAGATGAGAAGAAAGTTTCTTCTTTTTAGATATATAATGAGAGGTTGAAAACTAATTCCTAAAGCTGTCCCTCAATTGTTTCAGTGCGGAAAAAATGAAAGAGACTTGTGTTTCAGAAAATTATCATAATACTTATTCATATTTAATTATACTTGTCGACTTTTAATATCAAGTTTTCTTCCATAGAATTACAAAAACAAGATAGGTATAGAAACCATCCTTAAATAACTTTGTTTTTATACATTTTTTGGAGGAAGGAAATCTTGTCGTTTTGTTTTTGAGTATTGGAAAAATTTAAAGTTCTAAATTTGATATCGGTACACTACTCGGGTTTTGGAAATTTGTCATTCATATAAAATATTTTTCCCAAAATATTTAAATTTTTTTGGGTTTCCATCCATTATTTTTTTTAAATTTATTCTTCTTAATTTTATTTTTATTTTTTATTTGTATATTGTTTGATAATATTATTCTAGGATATTAAAAAGAATTTTTTTGATTTATATTTACTGCAAACCATTTAAATTTTAGAAATTTTAATAGATTTTTTTCACAAGCTGAAACATATCCATGCTTCCCGTTGTCTAGATTGTAGTTTTAGTCTTCTGTCGTTTATTCATAAATGGATATTTCAAATGTTATTGGTGAGTACTAGGATCTTTTATTAAAAGGATATTGCCACTCCACTTTAAATTTTTATGGACTAAAAGGATTACCAAATTCGCCTTTCTGTCTTTTGTTTTAAAAAATTTTTTTTTAAATTCCTATTACAAATTGAGAATTTGCTTATTTTGGCCTCATGAAATGTGATACGCATGGCAGCAAAATGAAAATAGTTTATAGACAGGTTAAATAATTTGACGGCTGTATGTTTTATTGGATGCTTACAATGCAAATTTGCAAGGCCAGGATAGAAAATCTATCAGAAATAATTCTTTTTTTCACTGACAGCAAATTATATTTACTTCAACTTTAATTTTAATAAATGCATTTTTAAACATTCTGAAATTCATTTTTAAACGTTTGTACTCGTAAGAGAAATCTTCATTTTTAATAAATATTTTCACTTAGAATTTATTTTAAATTTTGCAGTTTTGAATTTTTCTTTATATATATATATATTATGGATAAAAAATAGTCTACAAATTTCATATTTTTTGCCAAAGACCATTTTATTCACATCGTAATCGTATTCTTTGTCGTCATATTCATAACAGTCATACGGGGAGGGAGCATGATACTACATATGTTATGCTAAATTTTGTAAATTGTCGTTCAGAATACTATATAATTACGAACAACATTTGCAGAGATTTTACTTTAACGAGGAAATTTTTAAGATTCCTCTCAGAACCAGCTATATCTAAAAAATTTTCAGTATATAATTTAGATGACTCATGTATCCTAACATGTAATTTATTTGAAACACCGTTTGAAAGGCATTTTAACTTATATTTATTAAGACATGCTATTCATTTTGTAATGAATTCACACACTTCTGGGATAAACTATTTATTTCTCAGTAAGAAAATCATCAAAAAAAAATTTAATCACAATTAATTAGCAAAAGGGTCTATAGATTTCGAGTCTCTTTCGCTGCAATGTCTCATATCTCTCGCATAAAATAATGTCATAAATTGACACTCTAGAGAAAAGTCCTATACATAGGATAAGTAAAAAGGGTTCATTCTCGGTAATTCCACACCGAATCTGGGTGAGTTCGCTGGCTCCATATCCGCCGTGCAGTTGCTCCTTCGCAATTTCCAAAGTTACAAAATCCGCCTTATTTCGCGGACTCAGATATAGCTGTATCACAAGTCTTTAGCTAGGAGGGCCTCCAATCCGGTTCCCTTACGAAAAGTTCCTCCCGTTCAGAATCCGCTTTAATTCCTGTATCCAGTATCGCTTTCTTTATCGTTGATGGGGCCTCAGACCGTCTCCGGATCTCCACAGTTCGGAATCCGCCGTACTTCGCGGGCTCACTATCGTTTTCTCTCTCGCTCAAGGGGCTTCAAACGGCTCCCTCAAATCCAGTCTCCCTTCGTACTCCCTTGCTCTCCTTATATACCTCTCGTCTCTCGCCTCCTAATTTCTTCTTTGATCTCTTGTTCTTAGGCCGCCCCTGTCGGTCTCGGCCCATTTGATCTCTTGCCTGTGGGCGCCGATGGCTCGGTACACATTGTAAGTTTTCAGACGCGCTGTCGTCACCGAATTGTGAGAAAACGAAAGCACAATGTTACGGCGTCTTTTTTGACGGTCGGGACAGCCTGGGAAAGAGGGTCCAAATCTTTGACCACGCAGTTACGAAATTTTTTTCCAGCAATTAGGGAAATGTCTGGAATTTTCCCGTCTCTTCCCCCCACTCTTAGCAATTAGGGGGAAGAGACAGGCTTCATCACAATTTGATTAAAATAAAAAAATCTGTTTAATTATATGTTCCCTTACACATTAGAACTTCCTATATTTAAAATGATTTGAAGTAGATTACATAAAAATATAAGCTATTCTTTACAAATAAAGATAGAGATGATGATAATATGGATTATAGATAGTTTTTATAAAATAAATCAATAAAAAATAACTTATAGCGGCATGTTGTTTCAAAAACTACGCTTGTATTCTTTTGTCTTTTTTAATGTCTGATATGTATGTGTACAATTTCCAAAATAAATATATCAAAAATATGATTTGGTTAGTTTTATTTTTCTTGTTTACAGTGAATAATTTTAAAAAAATGCTGCACACTAGTAAAATGGCTAGATTCTAGTTTAACTGGTCCTTAAGATGTTATTTTTTTTTCTAAATGAGTGCTGAAAACTTCTTTACACACTCTTTCCAATTGGTTAAAAGTTTGTGAATTTTAAATGTTTTGTAAATGTAAAAATCTACTGTTTTAGCTGTTTTTGCATTCTTCTAAGGACTAAACTTTTTAAATATTTTAATTTTTGATTTAAAAAAACATTAACTTAAAAACTACAATATTTGTTTTCTTTGGTGATAGAGTATAAAATCAGTTAATGTAAAAGTGAGCTTGATTTGTAACATATATTACAATGCGTTTTTATTTCCATCTGGATGGATTAAAAGGGAGTCCCAGTAGCTCAGTTGATGAGTGTTGAGAGCAGAGGTTGTGTATGTATCAATTTAAACAAAACAATTGATACAAAAAATAGTACTTACTCACCTGGGGGCCTAATGAGGCTTATTTTAGTCGGGTTTCTAAGTTAAGTTTCTAAATTAGAAGTTTTTTTTTTTTCATGTTACATAATATGTAAAGAAACTATTCCTTTCTTACTTCGTTTAGAAATTTTTAATATGAAAAGTCTGTTATACATCGTAATGTTTCCAAGACACTTCTTAATGAATAACGTTTTTAAGATACTTATTGAAAGACTGATTTTAAATAAAAAGTTAATTTTCTGTTAGTATAGAATTTTAACGAGACAATATATTGCTTCTAGAAATATAAATATAACTTTTAATAAGCCAAATTGCTTACACATTTGTTTAAATATTGCATTGAATCTATTTTTGTTATTTTCAAAGATTTAAATTTGAGGTATAAGTTCAAAAATAATACAGTTTATGATCACATAGCAGTTGCATGTGAATTTTTGTTTGTTTGTGAAATTGCATGTTTATTGGAACACCTCAAAAATATTGGCGACATTATATAAAACGAAGTACATGGTTGTTAATTCAGCGCGTACGAGACATGGCGAATTATCTTGAACGTTGGCCCTTTTGCAATGATACGCAAGTACCTTTTTTGTAACACAATATATATTTATACGAATTTATATTTTCGAAGTTAAGTGGTAAAAATTTCATAAAATGTAAATTAAATAATATTACGATGATGGAAAAAATGAAATTTACAACTTAAGTATCACATATTTAAATCCCTTTAAATTTGATTTGATATATATTTTTATGTTAAAAATTCGTATTAGATATAACAGTATCGGAAAATAAATACCATACATGCTCATATTTGACCCATAAACACTCATAAATGAGTGTATTACACACTCATATTTTACTGTTATATTCTCAAATTTGATACAGTAACAGGTTCAAAAATGAGTATGCGATGTTTTCAATTTTGAGTACGTACTCGTTGCCAAAGATAAGAATACGCTTTTCTCAAATTTGTGTATATTTGCATCGGAGCTATTTTGAGTAAGAGACGTATTCAAATGTGAGTATTTTGTACTCAGTTCTGGATACCGGTTTTTCGCAGTGTAGTGCATTATTTATATTTGGTGAAAATTATAATGTTTTTTTAAACACATCTCAAATTATTAACTGCAATATAATATCAAAACTAAAGTTGGTAAAGCAGTAAAGTTGGTAAACTGTAAACACTTTTACTTCTATCTCTTTCTCCAAACTCTATTAAAAAAAGGGGAAAAATTGGAGAGAGAGAGAGATAATTTTGTATCAAAATACTTAAAATATTTTTCCACCTCTTCCAGTCTTAATTTTGTTCTCTCCTCTTTTTTCCACTTCTATTCCCTCCCTTATAGCAAATTACTCCCCTCCTCCACTCATTTGTATTAGCTTTCATTCAACAGAAGAACTCACAGGCCAAAGTAATAATTATTGCGAAAACAAAAGGCAAAATATCTCCATTGCGTATAAACAAAAACGGTTTCCTTCGAAACCCATAGACTCCTACGCTTCGGGCGTCCGAAAGACGCATGATTCCTTCACTTAAGCTCAAGCTGAACAAACAGAAATTGCGCACATGCTCTCATGTTTCGGTTCATTTTTCTTTAAAACCTCCGCTTTTGCTTTGATTTCAGCTTAATTGAGGCTCGGTTTTAATGCCCGATCTTCTTTTTCAGAAATATAACCCTCCAAAATTCATTACTAACAGTTCATTTGGAGGGAAATAACAGAAGGTGATGTGAAAGTATTTCTACGACGTATGCATTAAATATTGCCTGTCAGGAAACAAATATTAATAAATCCCAAATAAAAAACAAGACATAAGATTGAATATAATAAAGGACAAAGAAAAATTTTTAAAGAGAGAAAAATAAACTTTTTAAAGAGACTTAAGAATACAATATAATATGTAACTATAAGACACTGGCGTAGCTAGTCCTGAGTGGGCCCTGTATCAAAATTCAGGGCCCCTTAGCATTTTGTGATTTTTTCCTTACGCATTTTGGGACCCCTGCAGCTTGGGAGCTCCATTGATATGGCTGAGACGGCGGTAACTATGTCCCTGCTATGAACTGATTAGCAATCTTACTTTAAAGTATTAATTTTGCTTTTAATGAGGGTTCCCCTGCTCAAATTTTCTTTTCAAGACCATTGGTAAGAAAAAGACGAATTGCATTTTAATTTGATATTTTTCATTCAGAGTTTAAATTTAAAATTTATGAGAATAGATTTAATTTGATTTAATTTGATTTGATTTTTACACTTGTGATTCACTAACTCAATTAACTCCACTACTTAAAACTCAAGAAAGACAGAATAATATTTAAATAGTTTTTTTTCTTCATTCAACAAGTTAAAGTACAGCATTTTTGCACGGAAAATGCAACAAAAGTTAAGCATAGACTTCAGGAATGGAACAAAATAAACTTAACGTGAGTGGGAAGTCGCGTCTAAGCTAATTAACAATAACTTTCAGATTAATCCAGATTTGAGGTTTCCTATGCGAAGTTCGATTTAATAAATTCATATTGTTTCCTTTTCTCACGTATAAATCTGACCGTTAAGCTTTTGTCTCTCCTCTCAGCTGAACCCGAGAACATTACATGTGTTACCAATTTTGTGCAAAGAATACTTAAAATAGTGTAAATAATTTATATCTGGACGTGTAATACGTTTATATTACTCTATGTAATATAAACGTATTAAAACTGTAATATTCTCAAGCAACGCTGTTCCTTACGTCATAATGGCGATTCAAAGGAAACTTGACGAAATCTTGGAGATAAAGCCAAGTTGGCGTCCTTTTCGGCAACCATGTTGGCGTTTTGCTGAGCATGTTGGGGACCATTTTTGGCAAGTTCGGGACCCTATGGATTCTTCTGAGAATTACGGGAGAAATCTACTAATATCACAATCTATGACGCAAGTGGATTTATCGAGAAAAATCAGTGAGGCTTATAAATAGGGAGTCACTCGCCGTAACAGAGTTATTCTTGTTTTGACCGTTGCAGAGTAGTATTGATTTGACCATGAAGAGAGTCGACCAGCGATTAGTTATTACTTCAGCTGTTGAATAGGACAAGCGAGTGCTTGCGGATAATCTTTAAACATGTATGTATTTTAGACACTGTCTGAGTGCCGTAGAAGGTGCTAAGACATTCTGAAATCTTTTAAACGAATTTGAGTACTTTATCTTGTATTTAAAGAATCGTTTTTCGACAATAAATTTCCATCGCATCTAAAGAACTGCCTTATTCTTCGAGACAGCATAAAATCCTCGAGCCCCGATCTACGTAACACATGTAAGACCATAAGCGGGAGTTATCTGTTAGTGTAAACTAACTTCCGAGGCTGAACATGGTTTTAATGGAAGAAGTAGAATCAATAGAACAGAAAAAAATCAAATTAAATAACTTAATAATAACCACAAAAACTCAATTTTTCAGAGAAAAATTTCTTAAGAAAGTTTAAAAATTTTCTAAAATATTTTAAAGCTGTTAATAAATAAAGAAACAGAAGGGCGTAACATAATGTCTAATTATTCTGACTTTTTATTTAAATCAGGGAGCATTGTAAACCCGATATATGTATACATAAGAAAAATCGAAATTCTTGATGCAAAAGTTACACTAACAGAAAAAAAATGCTAATTTTTTAAAAAACAGTTTATAAAACTTGTATAAAACAGTGAGTTTATACATAAGGACAAAATTCCTTTGGTAACATTTACACGACAGATATGTACTGAAATTATATATTGATGCATTATTGAATTGTTATATAACTATATAATAGTTTGTCTTTATATGTAATAAACATTTCAAAATTTTCTTTTGTAGTTACAGCGTTTAGAGAAATAGTCTTAAATCAGATGATATCAAATTATATTAAACAATCTTAATTCCTTTTAATATTCAATACTGCATAAGCAGTTTCAAAAAGGATAAGTTTATGTCACTCCAGATTTATATTGGATCAAATTAAAAAACGAAAAAATATTATCGCAACAAGCTAGTCACCCAATTATAGAGCTTTTGTTGTAATAATTCGATATCTGAATCATGTTATTGTTCTGTACGCTTTTCTTTCCCTGGCAGATCCTTGCAACAGGGAATTAGTGTAGTTTTTAATTCTATCGACTGTTGCGTTAAACGCTTTGCTTGGATTTTAGAAAACTCACTTATGTCTGTGCTCGTCCTCGCGTATTAAATCATTGAATATTTTTTAAAAAAATGTTATTGAAAATCTCTGGAATGAATAATGGAATGACCAAAAAATTCTATGTAGATTTTTTTTGGTTAAAAACATATTAAAATATAAATAATCTAGGCTTATCAGAAAAAAATCATGGTTCTTTTTTCGCTTCTTTCTTGTGGCAAAATACAGATGTACTTCACGCATCAATTGCAAAAATTTTATATAAATATAATCAATCAAAGTCTACAAAATCTATGGAGAATTACTATTAAGATAAAATGGTTACCAAATTATTTTAAATCGCATATCGAGCAATTCTTTTCAAGATAAAAATATTAATTTTATGATAAGTCTGAAAAGAGAACTTGCTTGACAACGGAATTACGTTTATATTCCATTATTCTATATTCATTAAAAAAAATTTCGGAATTGAACACGGCTAAAAAAATGAAAATATTTGTTCAATGAAATTTTTTACTGACGACAGCCCAAAAAACGAGGAGTAACATGACAGAATGCAAGCACGACAAAAGATTTGGATTCAAGAAGATCCAAATGTATGGGTGAATAACGTCGCACTATTCAGCTTTTCGGGGGCTTCTGGCGATGGACCTCGTCATTTTGAACCGTGGTCAAGGTACGAGGTTGATACCTGAGCTGGCACCTCTCTCCTAACTTCCCCAACCACATCAACGAGGGAACGTTTGAGCTTCGGCAGATTGAATGCACATCGTTTCCTTACACGGCGGTTGGTACTGGGCTCGCGAACTCATGACATGACTGCCACGAGTCTGTTACCTTGACCACTGGGCTACCACGGTGGGACGTTTTCACATCTGAAAAATTGACTTCTTTTTGTAGATAGGACAACCGCGTTCCCATGCACACGTGCACCCCTAAATATTGCGAGGTCTATTCCGGCAACCTTTGGACACCGTGATAAAACCCCACTCTACGCATGATCCGGATGTAATTCGAGGATAAAAGGGGCGACCATCCCTATTTCAAGACCCTGGAGGGGATAGAGGAAGTCCGTTTGAAGTCACCATAGAGGTCACCATGGCCTCCTCCCTCACAAATATCATATTCTGAACCCTAAAGAAATAATATTTTGAATAAGTTCAATATACTGTAATGAATAGCTGGGACGCGAAAATAAAGCATACAATTAAGTTTATAACTCCCACGCTACCCATAATTTTCTCAAACGTTACGGCGGCCACTCCAAATGATTAAATTCCAACTAATTGCATTGGAATACTTAAGACGGCAAATCAAATTTCTTTTTTTCTATTCTGTAAGCCCCTTATAAGAAAGAGAAAAATTCTATTACTTTCCATGTTACTGGATTGGTTGAAAAGTGGCGTGATGTCTTTCAGTGATATTGTTCCATGAAAATTTCAAGCAAGTGCCAGTTACAATTACGTGTAATAGAAAAGGCGCGAGAATTTGAAAAACACTAACGTGATCTCTCGATTTACATTTCAAAATAATGTAAATTTTTAAGCAAAAAAAGAAATCTTTTTGTATTATTTTAATCAATTGGAAGACCAATGTATATGACAAATTATAAACAGCAGGTATGAAAATGTCGTGATTTTAATTTTACCTCACAAACTATTTTAAAATCATTTACGCATGAAGAAATAATTTACAAATGATTGGATTGTAAACATTTAGGATAATTACGAATACATTTAATTTTTCTAAAAAAAGATTTATTTTTAATTTTTAATATACATATATCATGTATTGGAGTAATTCTTAAGGATTGACAAGAGAAATGTAAAGTGCAGCCATTTATCATATCATATTTTATTCCAATGTTCAGCAAAACAATTCGTACTCCAAGCCACGACACAGACGAGTCCGACTGCAGCGTCGTTCAACAGCGAGTGAGTCGTTCGTTCACGTTTTTTCAGTAAGTCCGCCGAAATAGAAGTCAAAGTACTAATGCGGGAGGTGGGTTGAGTTGTCCTGGTAAGAAGTTTACTTTAACTGACACATAAAGGGCTGGGGATTCATCACATATATATATTTAATTTGCTGAAGTTTATTTTAAAAATACAATAGTTTACAAGAAAAAACTCAACTTGTAAGAACTTTTTTATTTAAACTTAGAATAAGAAATAAAATAAATCACTGCAGTATTTTAATATAGTTTTTTTCGATGTATTCATTTTTGAAGGGATAACTTCTTTAGGCGCGTTTTGCTGAAGAGTGAATCTAAATTAAGCGTCAGGTTCGGGTGCGTTACGCCAATCGGATTTACTAGACTAACGTCGGCAATCGTACTCGGGTATTGAATCGCGATCGCTTAGTTTAAAACTGAAAACTTTTAGGCGCGTGTTTTTTCTTAAGTAAAAGTTCCATGCGTACTTTTTCCGGCGAATTTTTATTTTATTCTAATATTACTGTCATGTAGCCCATTTTCACTCAACTCCAGTGAGTGAACAAGAGAAGAGAAGGGCAATCATAAAAATAATTGGGGGGAAAAAAAGATTATTCTTATGTAAGATGTCGAGGGTAAGGAGAAACAAAACATGGGATCTATTTTTTGATTTAGTAGAAAGAGCACATGCAATAACAAAAATGTGACAAAAGTATTAAAATCCGAAATTTTAACGAAGGTAATTGGCGAGAATATTGCCAATATTTTGGTTTATATTAGTGATGACAACTAAGCGATAACGAGAAAATAAACGCATTCATTGTGAAAAAGTATAAACCTTTTCCTTTTATTTGCTTTTAAGAAAAGTAAACGGGGTTCTCAGGGCGTGCGTTTTCCTAGCTTCACATAGTATACGGCGTTATGTAAGTTATATAAACGGTACTTTATTGTGTAACGGTATATGAAAGGAAGCACAGGGTTAATTCAGCGAGTGGGACACAATGGAAATCAAGGTTGCCAACTTGGCGAGCTATCTTGAACGTTGGCATTTTTGCGTTAGTACGTAAGTACCATAAAGCGTATACATTACATAAATATAATCTATATATGTAATTTTCATGTAAGTATTTTTTTTTAAAAAAAAAGACTAATTGACATTTAAATCGTATATACTCATATAAAAATATATAAGAATACATAATTATTTAAACATTCCCCTTTGCAGAAAATGGAGGAAATAATCAAATCCATGGATGAATGGGCACAAAAAAGAGAACTACTTATCACCAGCATGCGAAAATATCGTATAAGAAAACGTGGCACATCCGAACCATTGGATTCTCTTCCTCGAATACATCAGAAGTTTTCACGTTTATCCTGTGGTCATAAGCACACACACATTTTTTATTCTTTTCTTTTTTCGTTTATTTAAAAAAAACTGATTTGCAAATACAAAGAACTGGTAAACGTAGAATATACTTTTTACAAAATTTTACTCTAAATGGAATGAATGGAAATGTGTTGAAAAGAGAATAACATATCACCTATAAGTCTCAGCATTGGGATAAATGTTTCATAAGTAAAAATAACTGAAATTTTCAGAAATTGAGATAATTACGGAATGGGAAAATTTAAGATTTGTATTAATAATGAGATAAAAATTTTACCTATTTCTAAACAGAGTCGGCCCCCGATTGAACGAATTCATCGAGACCGAACATTTTGTTCGTTGATTCGGAGTTATTCGTTATATCGCGGTTAAAGTACAAAATTTTTGCACGTAACTTTTGGAAATGTTATAAACAGCAACGCAAAAAATATCCATTGGTAGAAATGACACACTTCTTATTCAACAGCTAAAAATACTATTATTAGCGAATTATTGCGCACCAGTTCATTGTAAATTTTAAGATTCTAATAGATGTTAGACAATCTTTTTGATCTTGACTCTCAAGAGTTCTTTTTAGACTGTCTACAAAGAAGAAAATACTGCATCCTTTACATCCTGCTGCATAAGAAAGAGGTATGTTTTTATAGTTTCCACAAACAATGGAAAACATTAGAAAATGGGACCGTTTTGATAAGAGTTTCAGTATCAATATCCGCATTAGAATAGCTATTCATTGGGCCCAACAAATCAACAATATCCTCAACTTCAGTTGAGGGGCAGTCAGACACACATCAAATGTTTCATAATCTTTAAAATCTTAAAATACAAGAATTACACGTTGGGTTACACTCACCACTCATCTGCACCTCTAAAGTTAATAATTATCTTCACCTTTTCCCGCTGAAATTATCTGCTTACTCTAAAAACCTTCGCCTGTTCCGGACAAAAAACATGTCATTCGAAAAAAAAAATGCAATTTTTTCTAATACAAACTAAAAATTTTTTTTTTCTTCTAGCTTCTGAAATAATTCTATAATTAAGGATTTATTATTCGTTAAATAGGGTTTTTTATCTTCAGGGAAATAGAAAAATTCGTTAATCACGAAATTCCTTAAATCGGGGTCCGACTGCCGTATTCAGTAAACGAGTTTAAGGTATCCGACTACTTTTTTAAAAAAATAATGGAGATATGGAGATTTTTCTGTGGTTTTTAGATTTATTTAGTTCATTTTAAGAGAAAAAGGCTAAAATTAAGAGAAAAGTAAATTATTACTACTAAAATGGGAAAAAATGGTAAAAATTCACAAAAAACTACATAAACGGGCCCCGCTCTGTACAAATAGTAAATGAACAACAAATTCTCAATTTTTCAATTTTCATGTATTACTTAGCTGTTCATTTTTGAAATGACTTTCAGAATAAAAGAAATGTTAATGTTTACAAAAACTTGAGCACTTTATCTTAGCTATTATATGAAATTGCTTGAAAAACAGTGATTATATTCACATAAAGGACTGTAAATTTTGTAATAAAACAGTGATTGATAAATCTGAAGGTTAAAACTATTCTATTATTACACAAATATCAACCCCATATCTTAAAAAAAAATGGCACCATAGGATTAGCATAGGGATTGATATTTTAGTGTGTAAGGAACCAAAAGAAAAGATGTTGCACATAAAAAAAATACCAGCCTAATTTTCTAATTATTTGTTAATTAGTTTTGAATAAAGAATTTGTACTTCATTGACTATTGTTGAATAACTTACTTAATGCACTATATTTTTTAAATAAATACTTTTAAACTCTTGGCGATATTATTTCACAATTTCATTGAAACAGATCAGGGATTTGTTCACATCCCTTATTTTTATCGAGGAAATGACCCTGAAGAAAGATGTTATTTTAAAATCTCCCTTCAATTGATCATCTTTCTTAGGGATTTGATGAAATTCCTGATTTCATCATTTTCCTGCGACATATATATTAGTATCTTAATACTACAAAAATCTTTTGGGAGCATTGCTATAAAATACAGCAGGACTAAACTAAGTTAACCACAATCGTCATCTCTTGGTAGAGAAATCACGTTATATTATAAATTTAAAAATATTGATTTAAAAAAAGAATCACACATGTGATTACACGTGAAATGACGGCCCTTTATTTTACATCTATTTACGATGCTTTTGTTTTCATGAATTATTTTTCCCAAAAAGGATAAGCAAGCTGCATATTTTCTAGTCTAAGCGTTTATGACTCTTCTAAATTCGACACGTGTTAATAATGTTTCACTTGTTTAAAATATGTATATTTGCATTTTTAATAAATTACTGATCAATATTAAAACATAAAATTTATAAAATGTATTTTTCAAGCAAATAAAAATTACAAAAATTAGTTCCACTTCCATATGAGTGTTTGTCATACATTAATTTTTTATTCAATTTCATTCTAACTGCGGAAATTTCTAATAGATAGCGCTCCTACTTCCAATATGTAGGAATAGAATTTTCTAAAGAAACTTTTATAATAAATCGTGATCCTTATTGAATTTAAAAAACCCATTTGAAAAGCACCAAATCTTACACTAAGTAGTGTATAGGAACAAAATTTTACACATGAAAAGAATTTCTTTGATTATTAGCTTATATCGTCCAAAACTAGTCATCACTCCATAAAAAAGTTTGTGCATATTAAATATATTTAAAAAAAACCATTTTGTTATAGTTTTTATGTGACTTAGTATTTTCTACCAGTACCATTATTCTAAGGAGACTTTTTATATGACTGTTTTAAGTTGCAAATATATTTTAAACAAAAATCATATATTAAAATTTAAAAAAAGGAATATTCTTGATTAAAAAATATCCTTGCCTTTTCGAACAACTTTTGAGAGAAGGCTTATATGAACTAGAATGGTATTTGCTGGTAGATTTGAAAAATCTGTTAAATGAGTTATACATGCGCCACTGATGAGATAATCACATTTCCTAACACAAGACACGTAAAAATATTAGAATGTGGGACAAACTTAATTTTGCAACAATACATTTGTTTTCTCATTAAAAAAAAAAAGTTCTTATATTAAGAATATATATATATACTATCTTTAAAGTATGAAATCCGTTATTTCATAGAATAACTGAGTATTTCAAGAAACAACTAGATAAGTCAGTTAAAGTATATAAAATTATTAAATTCTACCATTTACCTAGGTATTCTGTAGAATAACGATTACTTGATCGTTAAAGTATGAAATATCGCCCTCGAATGTTCTTCGAACTTATTCTAGCTGGGTTTAGTCAGTTTTGAACCCCAATTCAAAGTGTCTCACAGCAATCCTTGCTCTAAAAATAATGAAAAGTAAAATAAAGTTATTTCATAAAATTTAAATTAATATTCTCTTACATTTTTGTTTGAAAAAGTTTACACGATGTTTTTATGAAGCAACAGTCTTTCTTCGCAGCATGTACTTTTGGATAATATTTAAATATAACTATTTCTGCAACATATTATTTTTCCCCTTTCTGTTTAACTAACGTTAGCAATATGAGCATTATTATTATTTATCAATTAATCATCTGCAATAGGGATGAAATGTATTTTTCGAGAGATTTTAGCTTTTATGATCAATTGATTTATAAAATAACTTTGAAATTATTTATTTTGCTCCTTAACGTTCTATCATTAGTTATTTCATAGAATAGCTAATAACTAATTTAATCTTGGAATAACTGAATTATACTCTAATAGTAACAAAATTACGAAATATACCCTAAGTAATCATTTATTAGTTTCATATTTATACACTAGATGACAGCACGTACTAAAATGACACACTTGAAACTTTACTTGTAGATTCATGTTCTATCAGTATTTTAATATATTAATTATTTTTTGATTTATTTTGAAATGGCGGTAGTCAAGGGTCGAAATTTAATCATTTTTTCCTCCTTAATCGAAACAAGACACTCTAGTTTGAAAATTGAAGATGAAGATGGAAAGCGAATTTTTTCGTGACACATCCTAACTCCTCAAAATAAGTGAAGAACTCTTGACAGAACTAAGATCTTAAAATTCCTACAGTTTACTCTAGTAGATTGAAATATAAAAGTGAAAATTCTGTTTTTTTTATTTATTTGGTAATTCTTGTCTCTGATATTTATTTCTTTTACATAAATACTTGTAGTTTTTTGAAAAATAGATTTAAAATTTATACTTATAAATGTAATTGGAAAAAACATCAAGTTTATTAAGCAGACAACAATGTTTCGCGGCTGTTAGATTACAAAAAGAATTAGTTGAATAGACAGGAAAAGTGAACGAGTGAAGCAAGATGACAAATGTCTTAGTTTAAGTTGATACTACTAGATGGCACCACGTAACATATACTACTGCTTCAATGGACGCACAAACCCCAGGATCGGCCAAAATTTTCTCAGGAACTGTCTTTCCATTCCGATCACCGAATAGCAACATTTCTCCTCCAATCTCAATAAGTCACTCTTTTTAAAATCGTCCTCCACACAATCAGCTTACCACAATTTGGGCCTACCCCACTTTTTGTTCACGTGTACTACTAACACTTCATAATGTTAAAATGAAACTGCTTCTGTAATTTTGTCACACGCACACCTGCATTTGCGAATTACACGGTTGATTAAAATCTTAGTGACAAAAAGAAATATTGGGTTGCTTAAAATAATTTTCTTGTTGATGGTGCCCTATATTTATTTAAAAAATGGAGTATTTATTTTAAAAAAATATATAATATTAAAATTTTGAAAACGGAACAAAAATGAAATACAAGTAAATAAAACAAAAGAAAAAAGAAACGCATGTTTCAGTAACATACATTGACACATTTTTTTCTAAAAGTAAACACGCATGTTTATTAATAAGCAAGTGATGCACACGGGCAATTTCACACCAATCGCATCGAAAGGACTGAGTCGGCGACTCGAAAACTTGGTCAAGAACGGCACATCTGGAGAGAGATGGGAAAATAAAAATATTTGCTAACCATATTTTTAAATGCATATTTTAACGGATCATGGTTTACCATGTTTTTTATTTTTATTTTTTATTCTGATTATTTTTTGTGACTGATAAAATTATGTGGACAGGGTTTTTTTCAAAACCTTTTGAAATCGGGGCCCGGTGGATTTATATCTGCTTCTGGTTTGACATGTCATAATTTTTAAGTTTTCCAATGTATAATCTCATAAAAAATAGATATGATATTTATTTATTTTTTCCATAGAGAACTATCTTATGCATAATATGTTTCACTATTACAACATCTTATTTGTGTTAAATCTATCACAAAAATTAGACTTCTGACTCTGCTGATTGGAGCAAGCTGACTTCCTCATCTTCTTACCTCAGGTGCTTTTTATTTGTATTTTTATTTGCTGAGTTTGATTTTCTTGAGCAGCATATGATCCCCAGAAACTCTTTTATAATATGTTGAGAGGTGTACAGATCTGCAGAAAATATTGATTCTGTCATTTACATTCAAAATTAATTTAGATCGTCCAATTTGCTGTAAAATGGCCGAAAATCCTTTTTCTCACTGGAACTAAGAAAATTTCCAAAATAGTATGACAGGGATAAAAAAATGTTATAGTCAGTTGCATTAATGTTATTAGATACTTGACTTCATCTTTGGTTTTTGAAAGAAAAAAAAAGAGGGATGCGAT
Source organism: Trichonephila inaurata madagascariensis (assembly GCA_019973955.1). Lineage (NCBI taxonomy): Eukaryota > Metazoa > Arthropoda > Arachnida > Araneae > Nephilidae > Trichonephila > Trichonephila inaurata. The sequence goes on from BMAV01024204.1 coordinate 981,826, forward strand.
CTGAATTTATGGAAATAATCCCACCAAGAATCATTGAAAATTGCAGTAATAATGGCGAAGTATTTGTATTGTTTTTGTACGCTTCAATCTTCCTGTAAAACTATCGGTGAATTCACAACCCTATTTCTTGTTGAAAGACATGAAACATGTATGGCGCAGACAGTAAATTTTTCTAGGGACCATCCTTTTATCATGGTCGGATTTCTACTCTGCTCAAGACATTGTTTTTAAATTCTGAGCATTTCATTTGTGGAGAGGAGCTATAAAGACATTGTTAACAAATTTAGAGTATCTTTATTGTTATATTTTGTTACCTTATACCAGGATTATAAATAAAAAATGGCGACTTATTGAGTACTGCTTATTTGAAGCCGCTACAATCTGTAATAGGTAGAAAGAAAATGTAATCGAGGCTTATGATCAGTTTGTGTTTGACAAGGATGAATTTGCTTCTACACATGCCATGTTTTAATTACAGACAATGCAGGCATCTAAAGGCTAAGCCACAGAATAGAATGAATCTCTTCACGAACACAAAGCTGAGCAAAATAAAGAGCTAGAATCTTTATAATAGGATGTTTTCAGTAAGCCACAACCAGAACGAAATATTTTAGATTTTAAACGATTGCCTAAAGAACACACAAGCGTGAAAAAACGGAAAAGCCACAAGCAGAATTATTGTGTCTTTTCAAAATGCAAGTGTCTATGAAAAAGATGGGGATCCAGAATGAAAAATATAGAATGGGGAACACAAAAATATTTACATAGATAAAGGGAAACAAGTTGGGACATAAGAAAAGGAGCTGTTATTAAGTTTGATTCATGTAAAAAAAAGCCCGAATTTTACTGCGTGTGATCTGCAACGCAGTTACCTTAGGTTTCATGGTAGCGAGATGGATGATACAGATTTATATATATATAGTAAACTACACCTTTATTTACAATTTTAATTTTAAGTTAACTCATATAACTATCGTATTTATAGGTATGAAACTTTGCACATATAGCTATCGAATGCTTTGTAGTAGTTTTTTCCACCGGATCTCTTAGCTACCAAGAACCACTAAAATATTCTAGCTGAGTTTGATTTTTCTTTTTGCACCTTGCTCACAGAGTTGTCGTTGGTCTCGCTGATCATCCACAAGTCTCCTCTACTTTCCTTTCCGTTTCTTTAAGCCTTCTGGGTGGGATTCTCTCACAACCCTTCAGTTCTTGATTCATTGGATCTTTCGGGACATAGTCCCGTCTGGTTCACAACCATCTTGTAGCCACATATCAAAAGTCATATGGACGGTCATAAATTGTCATGTCAATCCGACTCGTAATACACAATTTCTGATATTTCCATCTCACAATAGCGAGCCATACTTTCCACACATGTGTTGCATGTTCACACCTAGGTGAAACAAAGAATGGACTTGGCAGCCAACACATGTGTGCTTAATCTCTCATCCTCTTTGAAGGAAGATGCCATATGGAGCGCATTTTAACTGAGTTGCCGGGAAATAAAAGAGGAGTAGCAAGTAGCTGGATAGCTAAGAAGCGATGTTACATATGAGTTTCGTGTTCACCTTCTATCAAAAACCTAGATAGAGTGCTACAAACATCCTACTTAGTAGCACGAGAATTGGTCAGATTTTAATCTCTTCCAGGCTCATTTTATTTCTGAATTATGGATAGAAAAAATGTCAATTTTTTATGCTTATTTTCAAACATATATATCTTTTTAAACATAACAACATCATTCGCACGCAAAATTTTCTAAAAATTAGTATAAAAAATTCTATTTAAATAAATGAGTAATTTACCTGTAAAGGTGGCTTTTTGTATGGCAGAAATCATTAGACTTTGGACTCAATTCACACTAACTATAAACATAAAGCTTAGAATACCCCAGCTTTTATCTTGAATTACAAATTTATTTACCTCTTTTGTATTTACATAAAGGATTATAAAATTATTAATCAAAGTTTGATCGTGTATGATACACCCGGCACAAAAAACACTTTTCCAATACATAAATAAACTCAAAACACAAAATAACAATGAAAAACATTTCTGTTTAGGAAAGAAATGGATAAGAAAAAGTTTTCTGTCCAATAAAATGCTTATTTAAAGTTCAAGAATCTGTGAAATTTTGAATTTGTGTATAAATATATGAACAGCTTTGAAAATGGGATTGAAATGGAGGATTGTTTCTGTACGTCACTCTCTGATGCAACACGAGGTGCGATCACTGGTGGCGCCTTTTGAACCGCACTCAAATGTCGAAGCTGACACCTCACTCTCGAAACCTCCAACGGGGGACTTTGATCCCAGACGTATTTAACGTTGTAATCATTTCACACAGCTCTTGGATAAACTATTTATTTCTCAGTATGAAAATCATCAAAAAAATAAAATTAGTATATTCTTTCACAATTCAATAGCAAAAAAGTCCGTAATGATTTCGAGTCTCTTTCACATAAAATAAGGGCGTAACTTCGGCCGCTAGAGAAAAGTGCTATTAAAATCGTGAGTAAAAAGGGTTCACTCTCGGTAATTCCACACCGAGTCTGAGTGAGTTCACCGGCTCCAAATTCGCCATGCTCTTTTGCACTCTCTGCCGTTTCCTGATCTTCCAAGTTAGGAGACCGACGTACTTCGTGGGCTCGTAATCGCTTTTTCTATCGCTCAAGGGACGTCCAAACAGCTTCCTTCAAAATCCAGTTTCTCGTCCGGACTCTCTCGCCTTCCTTATATCCTCTCTATCTCTCCTAATCATCCTTCTGTCATCTCTTGTTCTTTTGCCACCCTGATCTCGGCTCCCTTGATCTCTTACCCAAGGGGCGCCGATGGCTGGATGCACATTGTAAGTTTCCAGACGCGCCTTCGTCACCGAATCGCGGGAAAATGAAAACACAATGTTAAGGCGTCTCTTTTTGACAGTCCGGTCAGCCTGGGAAAAGGTTCCGAAACTTTGACCACCCAGTTACGAAATTCTTTCCTAGCAATTAGGGAAATGCCTGGAATTTTCCCAACGTCTGTCGGCAAGGAGCAAGAGATCTGTTAGTAAATGGGGGAAGGGATCGGCTTCGTCACAACGTGTATCAGCCATTTGTCATGTCATTGGATGAACTTGCCTTAGTCCTCTTCCAAGAATATTGCTACTAGTGATATAAGAAGAAACATGAAACTTCTTGGTGTGTAAACTTTGGCTTTTAACTCCTTTTAGACTTTTCCCGAGTTAAGCTCGTGCAGGTGAAACGCACCAGTCTGGCTCATCCCGAGTGTTGCTCGTCCACTGTGAAAATTTACACTGTACAATCTGTCTTTCCCGAATTATTTCACATGTGCTTTTTTTGGTTTAGAATAATTGAAAAGTACCACTTGTGAGGGAACAGATCCCTCTTTTGCCCCCCTAGAGGTGTGGGAGGAAGGGAAGAAACACTAGCCCTATTCAAAAACAATCTATTTATGGATCAAGCAATTTAAAAACTCAATTCAAGTAGTTTCAAAGAGAAGAGATGTCCTCCCTTCAAAGCAATATGTGGATTAACAGCGAGATGCACGGATTATAAGACTAACACTATCGACCCTCTTATTGCAGGATCTCACACACAAATCACACTTAACACTAATTCACCTTTTGTGACCCATCGTCACTTGAATTCTTTCACCTATCAAATTTTTGGAATACTCTATAGAATGTGATAAAAACCTGATCAGTAGCGATCTATCCTATCTCTTTCTCTCTTCTTCTCTCTCGCTAGCTCGAAAGCTTAGACTATATATCGCAAACTTTATTTAAATATGAAGGTTTCTTCTTCAAAGGTTTGGTTGTGAATAAACGCGAATGGATAGCCCAAATATTTCCTAAGAGAATTAAATGAAAGTACGCGGATAGATCCGTCACACACTCAGTGGAATTATCTGTAAGAAGAAGACGCCCTTCCTTCACGCTTGTATTGAAAGACAATTTGTTGACTACAACAGAGAAGAAAACTAATCTAACACGACAGTGTTTTATTTGTTGCTCAAAGAAAGACAGTAAAGGGAAGAAGAGAAACAAGATTCTACTGTGCGATGTTGGATTATGTGCAGTACCGTGTTTTCGAATTTATCATACACGATCAAATTTTGATTAATAATTTCATTATCATTTATGTAAATTCAAAAGATGTAAATAAAATTTGTAATTACATGAAAAGCTAGGTATTCTAAGCTTTATATTTATAGTTAGTGTGAATTGACTCCCAAGTCTAATGATTGCTGTTATACAGAAAGCCACTTTTACAGGTAATTACAGGTAATTTACAGGTCATTTATTTAAATAGATTTTTTTGACTAATTTTAGAAAATTTTGCATGCGAATGGTTCTATTATGTTTAAAAATAAGCATTAAAAAAATTGATATTTTTTTATCCATAATCCAGAAATAAAATGAGTCTGGAAGTCAAGAAAGAGATGAAAAATCACTCAGCTTAAGTAAGAACTTTATATTTATCTATTTTTATGTAAATTCAACAAATTATTCTCTGTTCTACTTATTTGATGATTGGATAATAGAGCTTCCTCTAAGGTTCCACGTAAATGTATAACCGTTACCACACAGAGCCTTATACCACATGATCAGACCTACCATTCAAACTGCTCCAGAAGCTACTGGGTTATAGCAGAGCCCTGCGATATGATTATCATCAATGAGGAAAATTCCATACGTTAGCATTCCCCATCTTTTCTATTGAATTTCTATGCTGTACTACTTTCTCCTGCCCGAAAAAGCGATTAATGCTCTGCAAATCGTATCAGGTAATGCATAGAGAAATGTGCACCATCACCGAGCATTTCCAACTTCATGAAGTGTTTTGAAACGCCATTCATTATGTGTCATAATTAATAAAGATGATTCAGACAAAATAAAACTATCTGCAAGATAAAGGATTTGGACAGCACGAGACGATCGTCATTAACAAAAAAGGGTTTTTCGACTTTTGAAATTTCGAAATGCTTCAGCAAAAAAAATTTCGTAACCTGGAAAAATCTTAAGTTCCGAAACAAAATTTATAAAAATATAGAAAACACACAAAATAGTATCGAAAAAAAAAAAGACTGAAATGGATTGAAAATGTCATGTCTTTGATCGACAAACGAAAAAAAAATCATATTTTATAATGAATGTAAATGTGACCTTAGAGCTTCAAATATTATTGAAAGAAATCCAAAAAGTAACCGAAAGAATGCTTCAGTGAACAAAAAGAAAGAGAAGGATCCCTATTTATTTAGGACGCCTCAGGATGAGCTGTGCGGTTTGTGACGGGCTCACGCGTATTTTCATGAACATGTCTTTCGGGTTCTTTTGGGGCCAGAATTAATGGCAACTCTTTTCCTACCAAAACCCAAGAAGTGAAACGTGAATAAAAGATGTAAATTAGAAAGCTTTTAAATATCAGAAGTTAGAATAAGCGTGTGTGGCAATTTTGGGAATGTAAAGAGAGTGCGTGATTCAATTGTGAAGTGACAGCCAACAGAGGTTATCCCGATGATAGAAGCATTAGGTCAAGGTGCATAGCATTGCACTCGAGTAAATACACAACTTCCTTAAGATTGGATCGGCGATCGGATTAAGGTAGGATTGACTATTTAATATTAGAATCTGAGATATTATTGGAATTGAGCTTAGGCGAGTTAGTTAATGATAGTGGTCTGAGTTACGTTATTTCGGTATTACTCATATTGACTGTTTTGTCGTTGTAGATTCTCTCACATATATTATTGTTATCTAATCTGTTAGACGCTTAAGTTTGAAGGTCTTAATAAAGACAAATTAAGATCATGGAATCTTCTAGTTCTTTCGTTAATCCTACACCTCTAGCTCACGCTAATAATCAAGGAAAAGGGCACCCTAGGGGGGCGATATCACAGATTCATAGCCGATTTCGGATGATATGGGCACTGGCTAAAACCAATCTATGCTACATGATCATCTGATATGATATGAGCCTTTATTATCTGAATGGATGTTTCACCAAGGTACACCTTTCCCTACATGAATGGTTTGAAAATAAAAAAAGTTAATGTTTTATCACAGCCAAGTAGAAGTCGAGACTTATGCATTGAAAACCTTTGGTGGTATACTGTGTCGCAAAATTTATACTATAAATAAACAGTTTTCATCAGCCAATTAACAGAAAGTAGCCATTATAAAAGAATGCGTAATATCTTTATAACTGAGCTAAATCAACTGGTCATTTTAATGAAACAACAGAGTTTGAAGTTATCGGGAAAAATAGAAAACCAATACCGCATTAATTTTCAAACTGTTTTTTATTTCCTGACAAGTGGTCTCATACTTTGTTAACAGAGTGTTTTCCATATGATATTAATATTTTTGTTAGTTTAATTATTTTTGCATCACTCAAAATATTGAAGCCAAATTATTATAAATATACTTTAATATAATATTCCATGTGTTTAAATTATAATTACATACATTATTTACTTCCTACTTTACAAAATCAATTGCTTAATGGACTGTATGTACGTATATACAATTGACTCACCAAAATGCAACATCATGAAAGGAGCATCCAACCCCAAAATTTTAGAATTACATTCTGTAGTATTAAGACATTTTTTTCGTGTGGTTATTTTACTTGAGGAACTTCACTATGCCTCAAAGAAGATACATGGTCATTTAAGCACGCATTTCGAAGTTCGGCTGAGGTAGAATTGCTATTTGTAGAGAATTCTCCCGAGAAATTGATAATCGTTTCGAACGTAACGAAGTAAAAGTAATGCATATCTGTAATCAATGAATACTGAATGAAATGGTCAGTCAATGCTGTATATCTGAGTTTTTGGAAAACAGAGCTTGTCACATTCCAACAAAATAATGCGCGACTACGTGTGACAAGCAATGCTTCAGACTTCGTCCACCAGATTGTACTGTTGCCTTGGCATGTCTATTCTTTCGATTTATCACCTATCGCGCGCGAAAAAGTTTGGCTGATGATTAGTGAATGAATGATTTAGCTTATACAGCCTAGTGTTACACCAGATCGACTCTGGCAATGTGGGGAGGCAGCATTGTCTGGCATATCATCTCGACATTTAAAGTCTCTTTCGTTCAATGCCGAGGAGTGTAGTAGTGGCTAGTGAAAAAGAGAAATAAAGTGGCTAATACTCATTTCATATCTTTTTGAACTCACAAAAGGCTGTATTTCCTATCTTTTCATCTTGTGTGAAATCTCTGTAATAAATTTAACTTTGATATCTCTCGTCTTTTTTAGTGTTCAATTTGGAATGGCTGCACACACACACACACGTACTACTAGAGACAAAAGTTTCCGGAATGGTTTCCCACATTTACGCAGATGTTCACATTGGAAAATTAAGTATCTATTTCGGGGTTGACAGCACTAATAAGGTACACACACAATTATCTGGAATTAATTTCTTGTTCTGTTAGCGTTAGCTGCAGATAATTTCTGACAAAGCGAACTTTTCATTCGTCGGATTTTGTAATGTCATTTTATAGCAGCGTGTGAAAATCAAATTCTGTGTTTTGCTCCAGAAATCACTTTCTCAGACGCTAGAGATGCTGAAGAAAGCAGACGGAAACCATTCCAGCACCAGGAGATTTTTACCTGTTTTCATTGCTGAAAATGAATTTAAAGGGACATCGTTTTGTGAATTCAGATGAGGTAATCCAAAATGCGACGAAGCAACCGAAAGACTTCTCAAAAAATTGGATTTCGGGGAGTGTTGTGAACAGTTATATATGAATGTTGGAGCAAGTTTGGGGGATGCAGGAGGGCAGTATTTTGAAAGCCAATAAGATTAAATTATTATTCTATTTCTTAATAATTTGTAACACGAACACTTTTTGACCCTACTGTATACATATACTGAGAGAGAATGCAAGAATTTAAGAATATAATATTATATATATATATATATATATATATATAACACCTATCAAAACTGTCAAGACAGTGAAATATGTCGCTTCTTGATAAGAATCTTCACGTACAATTTCTTAGGTCCTTTTTCGAATATTTCGAGAAAATAAAAAACATTTTGGTACGTTTTTTTTTAATTTCACCATTGTCCCTACTCAAAATCCTAACGGTTCGCTGTGATAATTTCAGATAAATAAATTATTCACTTCATTTTTGCCCAATGGATTTTGTTCATATATATTTGGTCTAATTTTTAAAAAATATTCTTTTTAATTGAAAAAGACACACAAACACAGACACATGCACACACATACACACACACTTGATCACATACACATACATGCACACATACACATACACGCACGCACGTGAGCACGCACAAAGCTTCTAATTGATATTGTGACAAGGAAACCACATTCTATTGTTCAGTCCACTTGAAACACATTGTCTGAAAGAGAATTTGAATTGAATCAAGTATATTAATTCCTGTATAAACTAATATTAGAACTCTTTGTTGCAAGGAACAAGATCATTTTAATGATACCAGATTTCCCCGTAAGTAATAAAGAAACATAATCAATTGATATAATTATAGAAATGACCTTTTTTAAAAAACAACAACAGATACTATTTTTTTGGTTCATTTGAGGAAAAATACTCTGTTTTAAAATTACCATTTCTTGACTCATTCCCACAAGATTGTCGAAGAAAAGTTTCTCTTCTTCCAATCCAAAATCAGACAAAAAGAATTACGAACTACTATTATCTATAATAAAATAAGCTTATAAGTAACCAAAAACCTATTTCCCCATTTACTTATTTATATTAAGAGAAGAGCAGGTGGTGAAATAAAACATTCCAAACTTATCACGCGTCGTTTTGTTTTACATATATGCACTTATTTCTTCAAATGAATGATGCAATCTATTGACTAACTGTCTCAGAAATATGAGTTTTGTTATAATAAAAGTAAATAGAAAAGAAAAGTGAAATGGGACCGAATTAAAACACAAGAATTCATTAAATTATTTTAGCATCGCAAATGGTCTTTCCGAATTCGGAGAGATATCTTATTGTGTAAAAAACAATCTCAACGGTTCTGGAACGAAATGACAAGTTTTCTCATGCTTGTAAAATATAAGTGAAAGTCATTTTTGCTGCAGTTAGCAACTTCAGAAATTCCTATCTATACGTCCACAGGCGCGCAAAAGAGTACAAGAGAAGAGCACTTGGGAATTTAATCTTGTTTGCATGAGCAGCAGCATTAGTGTAACCCTAAAGTAGCGATCCCCTTGCTTTTTCGATCGATTCATGAAGCGATAAAACGAACATTTTTATCAGTTGTACCTTTCCCGCCATTACATAGTGCATAAAGTATACTTGTGAACCTCCAATCAAACATCGAAGCTTTTGTTATTCATTTATTTTAAACAATATCCACTTTAAAAACTGAGTTACAAATTTACATCAGAAGTTAATGAATATTAACTTCACCCTATTCAGCTACTCGAGGACTTTTGCCGATGGACCTCATCATTTTGAATCATGGTAAAAGTGTGGAGGACGACATCAGTACTGGAACCTCCTCTCCTAACTTCCACACCACCCCAAAGAGAGAAAGTTTGACTCTCGACAGATTTAACGTGCATCGCCCCCAACACGGCGATACTAGGATCGAGCTCACGACACGCCGGCAACGAGTCCGTTACCTTGACCACTAGGCTACCAGGGCCATAGAAGTTAATGTTAGCAATGTGCAGTGGTTTCATAAGCACCTTCCTTTCGAAGATTTCTTTGTCTTTGTGAGGCCGCAGTAGCCGAGCGGTCATAGTCATGATTTCGGGGTCGGTGTTGTTTCTGTTGATTCGTGAATCTTTCTATTATTAAAAGGCCGATGCGTGTGGCATCTGTCGAAGTTCAAAGTCCCCACACGTTGATGTAGTGGGAAAATTTGAAGAAAGGTGAACCGCAGTTCAGCTGTTGACATTGTCACTTGATCATGGTTCATAGTTATGGAGGGCCTTCGCCAATAAATTCTTGTTCCTTCTAAATGTGACTTTAAAAGCTCACACTAAACAATACACGAGGAAACATTCGCTAGTGATCAACAGCTTATTTCTTGGGGCAGGCGTAAGAGGACCCACGGTCCAACTTTAGGGGTCACTGCTTCAAAACATAGGTTTATAAACTCTTTGCCATCACTCCCCACTTATGACACATAAGGCGGAAGAATAATAATTTTAACTCCACGTCCATTGTGACAGTTTTATACTTGAAACCATTTGATATTTTTTAGCAAAAAAAGCAACTCATTAGGCATTATAACAATGGTCGATAAATTATTGAAAAAATAGTTGTCAATAAATTTGCTACATCTTGGAAAATGCATCCTGCTATTATACCTATTTTATTGCAAAACGTATAACTCATATACAAAGATTATAAAGTGTACATTTGAATAATATATAGTGTATACATTTCAATTCATATATGTGCAATAATATACGAAAGAGTTTTCATAGGAAATTTATTGTATTTTTGGGGTATTAATAAAGAAATTGGTGAGCAAAAAATCTTTGAAAAATTCCTTAGTTTATTATTTTAAACTTCAGTTTAAGGATTTCTGACTAATGAAAGATGCGTTACCATCTTAATTTTTTTCAAATTCGATATGTTTGAGCCACATGTATGTTTTCTCTAGAAACGACAAAGATGACTGAAAATCCCCCTGTAGAGGCCTCCTATTATGCAAGCTCCCTACAACTTTTAGTCATCGCTATAGCAGGAAAAATGTAGCGATAATTGAATTAAGGAAAATATCTGAGAACTGATCTAGAACGATTTCAATTTAAATTATGGGAACAAATCCAACTTTGTGATGTAATTGAAGAAAATTTGATTACAAGAAAACTAAGGATGCCAGTACAATCTGATTTGAGAATTTTACATATAAGAACGTTTAAAGCTTTGAAATGGGGGAAAAGCTGGATTATTCTTTCAAATCACAAAATTGTAAATTAAATATTACTTTTTAATAACCACTAAAATAAAAATAATAGTGCATCTGTTTATTAAATGAATTTGCCTTTTTTTTATTTCGAATAAACTAGTCATCATCATCGGAAGTATTTCAATCAAATAACGTGATTAGTTAAAATATTTCTGTATTTTTTTTTTTTTTTTAATTACGAACATGAACGTCATTTCAGAAAGGAAATAAATTCAAATATATAAAGAATGAGAGATTTTCGATGAGTCATATAGAACATTTTGAAAATAGTTTCAGGTGAGAGAATGCTGGTAATCTTTTATTTATATCTTATGAACAAACAGCAAAGCATATAAAACCCACGAATCTTTTTTACTTTCTTGCAATGAACTACAGTGTGTGTTTGAATCTTTATCCTTCGCTTTTTTTAAACTCGTACCAGGTAAGTTGGATTTTAATATTAGGGCTCCAATTCAAAAACATGTTTTCTTTCAGCTGTGAATAGTGTTAATTTTCTCTTGTATTTTGATTATTCGCTCTGAGATTAAACAACTGTGTATTTATTTCGTCAATTTTTTTTTTTTTTTTTGCCTTTTATGTAGGGTTTGCAATTCCGTGTTATATTTTCAATTCCTGGATTAGGATTGAACTATTTATGAAAAATACTTACACCTTAGCATAGTGAAATTATACAACAAAACTGAAAACATAATTAAAAAAAGTGGTTTAATATTATTATTTATTGAAAGAAGTAAAAACAAAACTTAATTCATCTTAAAAACAAATAAAAATAGTAAATAATGAAATTAAAAAATTAAAATTTTTTCCGTTTCTGTAAAAAAAGCTTTTGAAAAACACAGATCGCTTAGCGTTTCATCGGTTAAAAGGCTTCTTATTTTGGTTACAAATTGACCTGCCGTAGAAAATGTTCATTCAGACTCTACATTAGTACGCTTTATCGTCATTAAAATAGGAGCATGTGCTTTCCAGGTAGTCACCACATCTCCCTCCATTTCCAAAAAGAGGCATTTCTTTTTGAATTTTTTATGGGGTGTTTCAAATCAATAGGTGCATTGGGGGGGGACATATCCCCCTTTTATAACTTTTTCTGTTCTTCTTAATTTTTGGACAATTGATTCAGATATTGATTCAGAACTTCAGTAAATTTCAAGTATTACCTCATTTGAAATAGAAGATCAGGTTTTAGTACTTAAGAGGGATTTGAACGTCAAGTCCTTCAACTAGATACACTATCAATTGACGCATTCAATTGAAGAAGGAACTGTGACAAAATATATTCCTGAGACATTGTTTTACCATTTTAAGTATCGCGAAACCACTTAGATCAGCTCCCTAAAAATTAGAGCGCATGTAATTTTTTACTTATAAGCATGTAATATTTTAATATTACAAAATTTTCTAAAAATTTAAATATAAGAAAATTTATATATATATATATATATAAATTTTCTTATATTTCCCCAATTTTGGCCAATTCAGCGACAGCTTTGAAATATAATGGTCTCAGTTTAGTCAGACTTTTGTATCTACATTTGTTGTGTCTGGGGAAATTCAATTTCTTTTTGCTTTTTCATGAGTTTGTACTTTTTTTTTTATTTTTTTAATTTTATATTAATTTTATATATATATATTCTTATATTTAAATTCTTAGAAAATTTTGAGGTGAAAAAGTTTCAAAATATAATTCAGACAAAAATTAAATCCGGGATCTGAAAAAAAACCGGGATCCCTGGATTGCGAACCCTACTTTTATGTCATTTTTAATTTATAGATTTTTAAAACTTTTCTGTGCCACACATTTTTAAATACACGTGATTTTTCTTTACCTCATATGTTAAAAAACTCTCTTTATTTACGAAAATGAAACTTAAATTAATACGTTGGCTGAATTCAGAAATCGTAAGCATCTCTTTTATTTCAGCATTAAAAAATTGTAGTGCTTCAATATTACAATTCAATGGTGGATTTTATTATTATTAACTTATAAAATTTTTACATGTAATGATTTTTCCTAGTTTACATTAAGATCTTTTATTAATTATTTCTAGTTTATTTTAAATCATTATTACTTATTTATTTATTAATTCTAATGAATAAAATTATGAAACAAATGTAATGCAGATATATTGTGTATAAACCAGTATTGTGTACTCAGTTATTTATAGCAATAGTTATAATCCAATCGATAAAATACACATGAAGAGAAATGCTAGAAAATGTATTTAAATAATGTTTTTTATTCTTCATAAATTCGTATTAAGGGAAAGATGGGTAAATTAATGAGCAATAAAAGAAATTTAAATCTAGATCTTAAAAATTTTTCTCCGCAACAAATATTCAACATAGTATTTTTTTCTTAAAATATAAAACTCTTAAAAAATTAAATTCCTCGGTAGTTTTTGAACCATTAAAACATAATTGTTTTATTGGTTTTAATTTATTGTAAATTTGATGTATTAAGGAAAAAATTACTTGAATTTCGTTTCTAAAACTAATTTTTTAAAAATAATTCTAAGTTTATGTCTATAAAAATTTTAAAATAAGCATAGAGTTTTTATCATATTGAATTGATGTAATCATTTAATTGATTCGTCTAAAATAAATCAAAATAATAATTATTATCTTATGTATTCCGTTCGCTAAAATTTGCTGCATAAAAATATTTGTTCAATATCAGTTGTGATATTAAAATTTTCTACCTCAAAATCGTTAAGCTTTATCAAATATATTCTTCTGAGATGTAAAATTTTCATCGGTCAAATAAATTTTAATTAAAATCATTTATGATGCTGCTGTTCAAATAATTTTTAAGTAAGTACTTTTAGCTTAATGATTTCTAATTATAAAAAAAAATTTTGTTGAAATTATTGAAATTATTGTTAAAAAAAGTATTATTAAAAATGATTTGTTTCTTTATTAATTTAACGTTTTGAAGAAGAATAGAAAATTTTTGCTTTTTGTTTAATGGTATGTCCCTTCAAATGCCCAGTCAGACTTTATTTTCTCAACATGCATGGCAGATGGTGAACCAGCAATTTGATGGAGAAGAGCATGCGCAGATTTACAGCCTCTACAGGCCAGACATTCCCTCAGACATAGCACAGAAGAGTGTGGAGTTCCTAAAAAAAAAGGTAAATTCGAAGTTCTTACTTGATTTTTTTGTCCTTTTTTACGATTTTTTCTTGATTTTCAGGTTGAGAAATAAGTCTATTCTGTTGCCATTCCTTCTTTCATAAAAAATTAATCATCAAAAATGTCTAATGCGCAATGGACTAATATTGTAGTAATATTACTCATATTTTCAATGATGTATCATTTCTTTTAAATGATATATCATTTCTTTTCAATAAAATATCTAAGCTATATCATATATAATTAAATCTATGCTTTTATAGATGAAGATCTCCCAGTGAAAAATTGGCACTTATATTCCTTGTTTTGTGTCTTGACTGTTTGATTTTCTTAAGGAGATGACATCTGAAAATGAGTGAAATGATTGTGAGGCCTTTTAAAATGAGTATGAATATGAAACTGCCATGTGACAATAGAAAATACAGAATATAAATCACGGTGAATACAAAAATACTTCACGAAAAGAGGGTAACCCATACTGACTGAATGGAAATATTAGGGATTCTGAAAGTCATGGTTGTCTTACCTGTGACTAAAAGTGCGGGGGAGAGTTATAGGAACGTCGCACTAAAAAGCGACACGAGGTCTATTGGCGATGAACCTTGATCAAGTAATGAGGACAACTCTTGAGCTCTGACACCTCCCTCTTCTAAATACCACACCAAAGGGAGAACATTGAGCCTCGATAGATTTTATGAGCATCGGCCCACTCTGCACGGCGAGTCTTCAGTGACAGCAGGATTAAAACCCTCGACACGAGGCCCACGAGTTCGTGACCGCAACCATTAAATTACCAAGGCCTCGTGACTAAACCTGGAGACCATTTTCCCCTTCCATGTGCTCCTATAGTGTAATGTGTGTACGAAGTGACAGGAAAAAATACATATTTATAACAGATCTGCACCTTGTAAGATTTTCTATTTGATTTGAGTAATTTTCATCAAAATTAAACGCAACTGTCTTAATGACTATTGTATAAGACATTTCTCAATAGAAAAGTATGAAAAGAGGAAGTAAGTCGACCTTATACTGGAAATAATTCACCTTCCTGATGCAGTGGCGCACACAAGGGGATATCCACGGGTCCAAAAACCCCATAGCTCTTGATTTTTTTTCCGACTGGTTATAATCCTATGTATATATTATATAAAATTTAATTAAGCATTTGTTATTAATAATTTATTTTATTAATTAATGCTAACTATTTATTCAATAATTTATTTTCTACTGTTTTTTGCTCTAGATAATCTATAAAATCAAAAAAATATATATTTGGCGAGATATTGGGGTATAATACGAGAAGGGTGTCGCCCATCCGGTATAGTGGTTAGCGACGCTGACTGCTGTACCGTTGGAGCAGGTCCGCAGGGTCCTCTCGTGAGGTGGGTGGAAGGAGAAGAGAAGTGAGAGTCTCTTGACCACCCCAAGGTGTTCTCCCTCAAAATTGGGGTGAAACCAAGCTAAATCATTCCATCACCTGTTCGGTGCTCAAAGCTACTGCTAACGACAGGCGTCACTTAGCCCTTTGCCATGATGAATTTCGTAGGCTTTGATCTGGCCTTTGCCGATCAGGTGGCATTAGTAACAACAACATAATGGTGGGCATTCAACCTTGCCCCCTCCCCCCTTTTGAAAAATTCTTATGCGCGCACTGTCCTGACATATACATCGACCCGAACTGAAGTCGAGAGAGTCTTTGCCTCTGCCTCAGATACTTACTCCAAAGTACTGAGGAAAGACAGATCGAGTTAAAAAGCTGATTAATAACCATGAAGCCAATTGATTAGAGAGAGTTTTCTGAAGTCTTTTTCGCGTTTCCAGTTTGACGGAACCCTGGAGGTGGCAGTAGATGTGGGATGTGGATGTGGACAGAGCAGTGTCATTCTGGCTCCTTTCTTCAGTCGCGTTCGAGGGCTCGACGTCAGCGAGGCTCAGATACAAGAGGCCAAGAAGCATCGGGTGTACTCCAACGTCGAATACTCGTGAGTACATGTCACTTTTCTTGAATGAACGAGAAAAGAAATATTTACAGCTCAATTACAACAAACATTCATCCATGAGATATTTCAAAATTTATATAGCTGACCCATTTTTGGCAAAAAAAAATTTGAAGTGATTACAGATAAGTAAAATTCATTTAAACTTATTTATTGTTGGTGTGCCCCCAAATTTTGAAATTGTTAAAAGTGTACAGCAACAACAACAAAAGGTTGAGAATCACTGGTTTAGAGCACTTGAATTTTTGTAAAAAGAAAATGATGAATATATCAGTTCACACATAACTACTTGTTTTTTAATTAACATCTTAAAACTGTAATTCATAAAGCAGGGTTGGCATTGTCCCTTGTAGAACTTAGTGAAAAGCCAATGAATGGAATGAAATTACTTAACAAATACAAATAAAGCATTTTGTTTTCAGCAAGTCCGTATTAAACGTAAGTATTATGACTTCAAATCACAAAAAGACAGCAATGTTATTTATGCCATATTAACCAATTAATTATGCCAAAATTAACCGTTAATCCATGAGAAGTTCTTAAGTATAAAGCCAAAATTTAAAGATTTCAGTCTTCTAATGTGTTTAACGTACTTTTTTATTATTAAAATATTTACTATCTTGCTATGCTCTTTCTTTCATTTATTTAGTGCTTTTTTAAAAGTCATATACATTATAACTTATAATTTTATTTTAGAATAAATGCATAAAAAAATGAAATAAAAGCAAAGGAAGAACACATGCCACATGTCCAAAATCGTTAGAACTAATCGATACTTTAACTAATTTTTCATAAAATTTTTATTTAATCTTAATTAATTAGGAATAATTTCAAACATGTAATTCTTTCTTGATAAAATTAATTAATTAATAATAAACTGATGAGAATAAGATACCTACATGATAATTCTAAAGTTAAGGTGCTACCGTTATGGAGTTTCCTATTGCTTTATAACCAGGATGTCGAACCGTAATGTTTTTCGTTCCGGTTTTCATTCCGATTCAACTAAAAAAACACATATTGGTTCAGTTCTGGTTTTCGTTCCGCCAAAAAAGTGGTTTACGGTTCAGTTCCAAATGAATAATTTTATTTTATGTATATTCTTATTTGCACTAAAAACATAATTCTATCCTAAACAAAAATATAATTCTATCAAAATTTAGAAGATTTCATTCCTTTTTTAATTGGTACACTACGTAATTGATGCAATTAATCAGCATCGAGCGGTGAGCAGAGAACGACGATCATTGGTATTGTTATCCACTATCAAAATCGCATTTGACAACAAGATTCATGATTTTAATTTGTCTATCTAAACAGTCTTTACTACAAGCACACATCCATGGATGATCGCATGTTGAAATTTTTCTTAAAAAAATATCTATACTTCTAGTTTATTCAGCTGAAATAAATCTGTGTTCTACTAGTAGTTTCATGAAACAGAAAGGTATTAGTGAACATCAAAATAGGAATTCGAGAACCAATGTACATATAATGATGATAATTATATGATTGACTCTACTCTAGGAAACATTGATAAGTTGGCTACAGTAACAAAATGGCTGAAGATATATTGAACAGAATTAAACTGATAGTTTTTTTTATTTCGGTTCAGTTCCGGTTTTCTGTACAGTTCCGATTCGAAGCGTTGATTATAGAAGTTAACTTTTCCTCATAATTATTTAAACTCAATTTAACACAAATGTATTGAAATTGCATAAAAAGAATTGTTTAAAAATAATAATTGTTTTCATGAGAGTCATTAAAGACCATAGAATAGAGTCATAGTGCTTGGGAGATAGTTGAAGACCAAACCTGCTCATCAAGTTGAAGTGACTAGAGCTAGTGTTCTGATTGGCTCAGCGCGCAAGATAATCTACATGATGAACGCATTCTTAGATTGATATTTTAGTTCAGCCCAAAAACACTAAATAAAAAAGAAGGTTAAAAAAAAATATTTTCTTAAAATTATGTTAAACTTTTCCTTCCCTGATTTTAAGAGTACAGGAAGCTGAGACCTTACCTTTCGAGAATGGATCCGTCCAACTGGTTACAGCCGGAGCCAGCCTCCACTGGTTCGATTTGGAAGTGTTCTTCAGAGAGGTGAGACGCATCCTCACGCCCGGAGGGGTGTTCGTTGCCTACACCTACCACAGCTTGCGACCGCTACTCGAATGTCCCCTCCGCATGAAGGAAGTGGATGCTATTTACAAGCAGGTAAATAAGGCATTTTGTAAGGGATAGTTTCCATAACATTCATTTAAAATCTAAAATTATTTTATTATTTATGGTATATGTAATACGAACAGAAGAGAAGAGTGTTCCGCTAGAATACGAATTGGCTGGATTAATATCCTAATGAATAATGGCTTCCAATGATATCTGGCGACAGATTTCATCCTACATAACACTGATCTCGGATCACGGTGGGATGCAATCAATGGAGAAAAAGGTTATTGAAATATGAATAATGACAAAAATCCTTCATCAGACTACCCAGTACAAACTTGCAGACACACAGCGGTTCGAAAACTTTCGATCACCCCTTCCCTTTATGTATCTGCCTTTCATCGCGGATCCGCAAGGTTTGGCACACCCTTTCCTGATTCGAAACACAAGGCCTTCTGCTCAGGCCGTTTTTAACCTCTCCGGCGCCATAGGAACACTTCCCCCTCCACACACACACTATTTCCAGAGCACCACCGTCTTTCAGTTCTTATTTTGCCTTCATTCTCTTATTTTTTCCCCTTTGTTAGTTTTTGCTCTTTGAAGAGCCACCATCTATAGGCGCGACGTTTTTCTGGACTGGCAACCGACAGCGAAAGGAAATGTTTGGCCACTCTTATTCATTGCTACCTTTCGGCATCAGGACCCCACACACATACACCCTTTTTCTTTCGTAAATTAGTACAATAAATAAATGAAATCGTTTGCGATTACAGTACAGATTATACATGATTGTACGAACTGTTTATTAACTTGTTAATTATTATATTTTTCATTGATTATTGCTTTGCTATCTTTCACTTTTAAACCTCTTAAATTTTTGTTCACTAACTGTCATTGTACTTGTACAACAAAAGCTTTCTTCAAGCTTTGATCATTACAAAATCGTTAATAACATCACTCCAACCAATAGACATTGTGATATCATTTTGAGTCCACTGCAACATCAAACTGATGCACTTTTCTTTTCTTATTTAAGTCTTTAATCTCTTAAGAGCAGAAATGCTTCTCTCATGACTCGCTAAGCGGTGGTACACTCGCTGTAGTTTTAATTTTTTTTTTCCGTTTTCCAATTTTTTGCGTCCCCAAATCTTTTGCGCACTAGGCATGTGCCTAACGTGCCTAAGCGAAAAAGCGACCCTTCCTCTCCTAATTATATAGACTTTTTTAACACTTTCATTTTCCTCTAATCTTTACACATGCGTTTCTACTATACTTTACTTTTGAAAATATTACGTTGTAGTAATTCATATATGGTTGGAAAAAAAACTGAATTAATATTCTTGATCGAAATAAATGTTCTAGTAGAGCTTTTTTCATTGAGGGCAAACTTACTGATCTAGTTTAGGGGGCACATCTTTCACTTTTTCCACTCAGCCTTCCAGAGTTTATAAAAGAGGGAAGTTTTAACATCGAACAACACCCATTTGCGAACCCCTAAAAAGATGCTGGGGACACCGGGGGTTCAGTAGACCATAGTTTAAGTAACGCTGATATATTCTAATGAAAAAAATGATATATCTTCCTTTCCCCTTTATCACATAAATGAAATTTTAACAGTTATTAATTATTTATCAAATAATTGTGAAGGGCAACATAGTGCCTGTTACTTTAATATTTAAAAATAATTACTGTTTATAAGTGAAGCAACAGATGAATGAAAAAATTCTTTTTAACCTCAGGCTAATACTAATATTTCAGTAATTCGAGGAATACATATAATTTTGTAAGAAAAGCTATTTTCTTACTGCATTGCATTCTGCAACAATAGAATTTTTAAACAGGAAAAATGTGTCAAAATATTTTGCAATTGGTTTGAACAGTTCCAGCTAAGAATTGGACTCCCTAAATCGCCAGACATGAATCCCATCTGACATATATGGGACATCACTGAAAGTCCAACTCATATGCCAAGTCTATCACCGGCATCAAAATTTCTCTTCTAGGGTCTTTCGATACTTGTGGGGTCAATGCCATATCGAATTATTGCTATTTGCTGAGCGCGATATTGAGAGGTATCTCGTCAGGGTTTTGGCATTTCAATATGATTTGTACTGGAAAAAAGTAAATTGATTCTGACACAAATGAGAAGTATAATAAAGTAGTAAAATATCTGTTTCTCCAAAGAGGGCATTTACAATGTAATATTAAGGCTGGAGCTATTTTGTCTGAAAGATGATTCCGATTTTGGGTACTATTATTTAATGTTAAGTGAAAGCAGTCTTAATGAAACATCGTCACAACGTTACCCATATTCTTTCAGAAACTTTTTCATAGAAAATCTTAAAGTTATTACATATAATATTAATTCTCTAATACTTTAAAGTCCATTGTTATTGAATCCTTTATACTGCTAAATTAAAAATGTGTGTTTTAAACATAAATTACACACTTATATTTTTATGAGACGACGTAAAAAGTTTTATTTTGTGGTATATTTTTGCAGATTTATGACGATCTATATCCTTATTGGCCCCCTGAAGCTCATTCGTCTTTGGAAAAATATAAAAGCGTTCACTTTCCATTTGAAGAAGTTTTACGGTATGTAAATAGGCTCTTACAAGTCCAATGTAATATTGCAATATTGTTTTTCGGAAATTCTTTCTTATTTCCGAACTTTATTTTGATTGTAGTACGCGTCTTTCCTGCGTTTCAGAATTCCCGATATCCGGCAGATGTTTAACGGGAAATTATCAGACCTGGTTGGCTTCATCGAATCGATGTCTTCTTTCCAGATCATGAAGAAAAAGGATTCCAACGAAGCGGAAAGTTTCATCCATCAATTTCGTGTCAAGTAAGCACTCATGCGCAACCTTTTACTCAATGAAAAATAAATATATAATTCCCCCAATAAAAGAATAAGTGATATTGCTATAAATGTCCACGGAATTTTTTGCTTTTAGCTATTAAACTTGTTTATGTATATGTATTTGTTACACGATGTACTAATTTTTTTTCTGATTTGGTTTAATACAAGTATTATAAAACAACATTGTTCTGTGTTTGGCTACGCAATAAGCTCATCTTCCAGAATCATGTGATAAATGAACATGTGGTACATCACTCCTTAGCGTACACACTACTTTGCGTAGTGACTTAGTCAAATAAAAAATGAATCAACGATCGCAATTCATGAGAAAATGCAGACCCGTATTCCGTGATTTTTGATTTACGGTACACATGGACATAGGTCATTCTGAGGAAGCTAACGACTCTACGATTTGATGTACAGTTTCTTAGGAAATATATACGATGCAGAGTCACTGGTGGAAATCATACTGTTTAATTACCAGTTTCCTACCCTATAGACGTTTTTAGTTCTAACCTAAGTAAAGCTAATGTTTTAAAAGTTTTAATAGTTTCTGTGGTCGCTGCAAACATAGTCTGAATCTGACCATTATTTACACTCTCTTTATATATGTAAATACGTCGTACACTTTTGCACTTGCTTCTAAAAAATAAATATTTTTATGTAATCTACTTCATAGAAGGAAATTTGACATTAAGAAACATCTAGCTGAAATCCAAGGACTCAAATCTTTCGTAAATTAAGCATTTAGCAGTTAAATAAGCAACAATTGGTGCCAAAACACGACCAATTGCTTTAAATAAGTAGCTCTCAATATCCGTTATTTTTTAAAATAATATCGAGAGTTGTCTAAAAAAGAAGTCTTTGATCTCCTCGCGTACAAAATTGTACAAGGAAGTGCTTTTTCCCAAGTAGTTTTATTATCCCTCGAAACTGTGCCCGATTTCTTTCACTGTTCATTCAGCCCTGTATAATTGGGACAAATTCCCCATAACTTGCACACAGAAAATTTTGACTCAGACCCAACAATTATGATGTGTAAAAGAAATTCAATGAATCACAGACACAAGATATTTTATTTAACCATCAGACTAAGTTTACAAGGGAAGGTAAACTACCAAGCAAGAACATAAGAAAGTAAACTTTACCAATCAGAAAGAGATGCAAAACCCTGTCGCTCTAATCTTATTAAGTACCCACAGTCTTGGAGCAAACTCAGAAGTTATCATTTGAAAATAACTCGGAGCAATAGTAACTCGTTCTGAAATAACTTCCTTTCCAGTGCAATTTGGAATTCGGAGAGAAAAATACAAGAGGAACAAATCAGGAGAGTACGGTGGATTTTTTCAACATTACGATGGGTCCCTTCGAAGCACGTTTGGTTTCAGACTGTCATGGAGGAGAACTCAGCCCCCTTTCTCTCGTAAATAAGATTTCACCTGGTGAACTTTTTCCTCCACCAAAGCAAGATTGCTTCCAGCTACTCGACAGTTTGATCAAGAAAAACAAATTAGCGATGAATCAGTCTACATCGATCGAAGAAACCAATTAGCCTCATTTTAAATACTGAAGCTTGAAAGGGAAATTCGTACACAGAGTTAGACTTTTAATAAACGTGCCACAAACCCCGAGAAAATATTTCTTTTTCTCAATTCCTCAGTCAAAATCTGGCGAATTGTATCCCTGCTGACATTCAACTCGTCTACAAGCATTTTAAAGACCATTCGACGTCTGCTGTCAACAAAACGTAGATATTCTGAGTCACATTAGGTGTTGTAATTGGGAAGTATGGGTAATAGTATGAAGCAGAATACCCATAAGCTATTTCCAGCTTTTCTTAAATTTCGTCCACCTTTTTCCTGATTTGAAACAAGTATTTATACCAGTCTTTGTTCTTTTCATCTTAAATTTACAATTTTCCCTCTAAGCATTGGATCAGGGGTCGGCAACCTGTGACACGCGGAGCCATTTTCAGTGGCACCCTACAAAGTTATGAGATCAAGTGAAATATCCCTGAGTCTTGCCTCTCTATGCTTCACGCGTGCAGGCTCTATATTTCTTATTTTCAATTCTTTATCATAAAACGATTTTGCTGAATCTACCTGAGTGTAGTTTGTGTAAAAAAATCATCCTTTGTTTAATGCGATTCATTCTTAGCGTTAAATATTCAATTCAAACTCAAACGATTGTGTAAAAGGAAGAGTCGTTCATTGCTGCGCAATCTATCTTCTGAATTATTGAAAGCAAATTTTATATACGGAATTATGAAAAGATCTGGAAGATAACTCTATCGATAAATCGACAGCTGTTTTAAATGAATACATGTCATTGTGCTGGAGAGATTTATAATTATTTGAAATAAATTGGATATGCTCTGATTTTCGCTTTTGGTTTTTCATATATACGTGAGCAATTCTTTTTCTCATATGAAATATATTTTGAGTCTATGAAGAAGTTATAGAATTTCAGATTCATTCAGAATCATGTGTCAAATTGTAAGTCACAAATTATACACTTGGTATTGCAATATTAAGTGGAGCTTTGCAAAACAAGGTTCGTATATAGGAATTTTATGTAATTTTTTACTTCACTATATTATAGGAATACTTATACTTTATGCTTATTTCTTATTTTAACACATCTTAAAAGATACATAATATATGTACATTAAAAAATTTTTTTTGAAGAGATAACTTCTTTAGGTACGTTTTGCTGTAGAGTGAACTTAAATTAAGCGTCAGGTTTGGGTGCGTGAAGCCAATAGAATTTACTCGGCTAGCCGGCAGTCGTGCTCGAGTTTTGAATCGAGATCGCTTAGTTTTGAAGTGAAACTTTTTTGGCGCATGTTTTTTTTCCTGTGATATATTTTATTTTCTTTATTTAATTATTACTGTGTCATGCAGCCTACTTCCACTCAGCTCCAGCGAGTGAATGGGAGAAGAGGAAGGGAAAATAATTGGGGGAGATTATTCTTAAGTAGAAGATCGAAGATAAGAAGAAATAAAACATAAGATCTATTTTTTTAATTCAGCAGGAAGAGTATTTGCAAGCGCAAAAATGTTCCAAAAGAATTAAAATACGAAATTTTAATGAAGTTAATCAGTGAGAATGTTACAAATATTTTGGTTTATATTAGTGATGATATCTAAAAGATTAAGAGAAAACAAAAGCATTCATTGTGAAAAATTATGAGCCCTCTCCTTTTGTTTACTTAAGGTATCCGACTACGTTCGGAACCATGATTTTGCAAAAGCGTATAAATGGATAATATTTATAATATTTAGCGTCACTTAGATTAGAAAATGTATATAAAATTGTTTTAAGAATAGTATTACAGTAAAAAATTATTTAAGTACACTATTTTGACAAAAAATGAACATAGAATGACCCATATTTTCAAAATATTCTCCTTTTGTGAAAAATGTTTCTATTATAATAATAATATTTTGCCTGTCTATAGCTCAGACCTCTGTACAGAGGCTCAACTAGAATTTTTGAAATATATAACTTAGAAGTGGGTTTATCCATGTTTTACGACAACAGAGGGAAGAAATTTTAAGAAAAAAACGCCGATCATTATTTTAATGGGTTGTAATTCTGAAAATAATGTGAATTTTTCAAAATAAATAGTTCAGACTCTCTGGAGAAGTCTTTACTTTAGATATAAGCACACACAATATTTTTTTAGAAGCATTTTTTATAAAAGGAGAACATTTTGAAAAAAGGTTATGCTAAGTTACTTTTTTTTGCCAAAATATTGTATTTAAATAATTTTTTTTGTCAAAATGTCCTTATATAAAACAATATTATACATGTATTCTAATCTAAGTGACACTAAATATCATGAAAATTATCCATTTATGCGCTCTTTTAAAATCCCGGTTTCTCGAACGTAGCCTCTCAGGGCCTAAGTTTTCCTAGCCTTCCATAGTAAACGACGTTATATAATTCATATAAACTGTACTTCGTATTATAACGCAATGGTATTGGCGACATTGTTTGAAAGGAGACACATGATCGCCAATTCAGCGCGTGTGACACATGGGAAACCAGGGTTGCCAAATCTTGCACGTCGGCATTGTTGCGTTAGTACGCAAGTATCAAAAAATGTCCTAATATGTTTAATCTAATGCATCCTATTTAAGCTTATTGTAGAAATGATTACATTTTATCTCCCTTTTATTCATTGTTGAGCAACTGAACATATGTATTACATAAATATAATCCACTTAAGTAATTTACGAAAAATATTTTTAAATAATTAGGTTAATTGACATTTATATAAAAGTGCGCATAATTATTTAAACGTGGCCTTTTATAGAAAACTGATTAAATAAATGAATCCACTGTTGAATGGGCACGAAAAAGAGAACTTCTTAATGCCCTCTTGCGAAAATGTCGTAAAAGAAAGCGTGGTACATACAAACCATTGGATTCTCTTGCCCGGAATAAATCAGAAGTTTTCACTTCTATAGTGTGGTCATAAGCACACACGTATTTTTATTTATGTTGAAAGAATAACGAAATTTTTTATGTTGCTTATTTTAATGTTAACAGATATATTTAAATAATGCATAATTAATATGTAACTAAGCTACGAGTGCAATAGATTGGCACTCCACAGCTATAAGGCGAGATGGTTTGAGCTATAACATCAGAGTACTGACACGTTCCTACCTGCTGCGAATAATAGGTTACCAGTTAAAGTGTCAATCTCGTCATATTCGCTGTTGTGAATTAAAATAAACTTAGATTCCAACCAAGCTTAATATCGTAAGGAATAAAATCAGTTGGCAACAACATTGTGGTCATACGTGGAGTTTTGAAAACGTATTCCCCTTAAAAAGCCTGTGTTAATCTAAAACTGAGATCTTCAACGTTACCGGGTAACGGTTATACATTTACGTGGAACAGAGATAGCTCTATTATCCACTCATCATAATAAATTGAACAGAGAACAATTTGTTGAAGTTACATATAAAAATAAAAAGCAGTCCACATTAAATGCAGCGCAATAACGCTGGTGGAGGGGTGGGTGGAAACCACTCTCCCAGTTGATTTAGTTTCTGTTTCGCTTTCATAGGAAAACGAAGAGAAAATGACGTCACATCTCTATGACAGAAAAGCCCGTCTTTCAACCGCCTGCCGCATCTTGACGGAACGAGGAGAGAAGGGATATATTTTTTAATAACAAGGATTAAGAGAATAATATTTTTAAGTCCGTTACACGTTACCCCTCTAAGATAACTGCGTGCGGTTATTGAAAGGAAGTTTTAAATAACCATTTGGAAGAAAGCAAGAAAAGGTAGAGGAGTTTGAAATAAGATCATGAGGGGTGAAGTTGCCACACTAAACGCGATCAAAAACTTGCATGGCGCGGGGGGGGGAATAATTAGAGTGAGTGAAGTCTCTGCAAAAGAAGACAACTAGTGTAACAATAAAAGCTCATATATTTTAATTCGTATCAAGACATTCCTGTATCCTTTTCAGAGCAGGGAAGTGTTGATACGAGTGATTAAGAACTGCTCTAGGTCTCTTAGAAGAGCTAGGAATAGAATTGTCGTGTCGGGATTTCCCCTGATAGATTCATTTAAAATCTGTGGTAACCGGTTGAAGAAATTTTCTGATTGTTTTTGATGAAATCAAGAAGTGGCGGAACATTAAGATCTTTATGCAAGACTTCGTTCCTGACAAACCAAGGTGCGCGTTTGCTGCTCTTACGTAGCGCTGAATGTTTTGGAAAAGTGTGCAATCTTTTCAGTTGAGTAACTGCCGCCCTGCCCAGATGGGAGAAGCGTACAACATGATGGGGCGAAGAATGGCTCTGTATAATAGAACCTTAGGCCTTAATGAGCTTTTCTTGCTCTTGGGAGAAATCATGCGATTTAGAGTGTTTCATTCCAGCCGCCTTTGGTGGGCGGAACGGATGTGTTTAGCAAAGTTTAATTTAGTATCAAGTATTAAAACCTAGGTACTTATATTCAGTAAACCCAGGGACAGGCTGATTAAAAAAATGTTGACATGCGGGAGGTTTCCCGATGCACCGCTTTCGTAAAAGAGGTGAGGCATGCGCTTTAGATGCATTAACCTTATTTTCCAGTCGTTAAGCCAGGTTTCGCTCAATGATATTGCAGGTTATAAATGCTTTGGGTAAAATGCAGGAAGTGTCGCGTCCACGTACACGCTAAGTGGACTTCGGCAGCCTTGGGAATGTCTTTGATGTATATATTGTAAAGAGTTTGGGCCCCAAATAAAAGATCCCGGTGGTGTCTCACTGAGAATTGGACGCGGGGTGGAGAGACTGGTTCCCCACTCCTAAATTCACGGAATTTAGGTAGGAGTGTATAATTTGATGAGCGGTTCCGAAAACCCGTGTCGTATCATCTTGATAGCGTCACCATGCCAAATTTTGTCAAAGGCTTTGGCTAAGTGTCCACAAAAAGCATACCCGTGGCCTGGTTGTTATGAAAGCCGTGATGAATCAGCTCAGTAACTCTTAGTAACTGAGTTACTGTGGAGCACTGTGTAACAAAGTTGATGCCGTTCAGAACAATAATATTCCTGGCTATGCAGTGCTGATTCAGCGATTCAAAAGAACAAATTCGTACGTTTTTACCGCTACTGAGTAGCGAGATTGGACGGTAAATTGAGGTTGAATATCATCAGAATTGGGTTTTAGAATGGGGACCAATTACGCAGTCATCCAATTCTTAGAAAAATGACAGTTCTCCATTAATAGATTGAAACAACATGACAATAAAAAAGAACGAATTTGAGGGGAGATTTTAAGGACGCGATTTTTGTAATTAAATCCAATCCAGGAGATTTATTGATCTTGCTTTTTCATATATTCCTATACTTCCCTGAGTTGTTTTTTCCAGGTCTAGACAGGTAGGAGCGTCCAGGAATCTTTTTAATTTTCCTTTTGTGTATGAGCTGTAAAACGTTCGTTTCAGTGTTGGGTCTGAAATACTTTTGAAGACTGTCGGCAATCACTTCCGCCTCTCCAGAGGGTGATTTGCCACACTGCCAAGTGCGCCCCTTTAGGGAATGTTTTGAGGCGGTTTTTGAATAGGAGGTTTTCCTCCAAAGAGTGCTCCGTCTCCGGCGTGTAAGTGCCGCACACGTGAGATTCCCAACGAGATTGGGAAAAAGTGTCTAATGTCTTTCGTAACCTCACGACTGAGTGTTCGGAATTCAGGATTTCACACACCGCAGGATCTTCTTGTACGTTGCCAAAATTTCCTGAACACGATTTCTGTGGCGAATTTTAGCTTTACTTGAGGGAATTTTAATGGGGGTTGTTTAAATTTTGGTTTTGAAGCTTCTATAAGAGCTTCAGAGATATTTTCCAAGTTTCTAATTGCAATTTCGAGGTCGTCATTGCTTGAGGAAGGAGTGGATGGGGAGTGGTTTGTTATTTAAAAGAAATTTGAAGTTCTCCCAATTGGTGGAGAGTTGATCCGAATTTTGATTGTATAGAGCCAGTATATATAGAGTATGAATGACTGGTAGATGATCTGATTCAAGATCATATATAACTCTAATATCATGATTGAAGGGGATATTTTTAAGAACTGCTAGATCAATAGAATCTCTTTGCCCCCGGTCTAGGTGCCAGCGTTGATATGTAGGAGTGTGGTGCTACAATCCTCACATTCGGTTTATTATTAACAATTTTGCGAAGAGCATATAGCCAAATGCATTTGATCTTAGCGTTACTCCACGCACGATGCGCGGCATTTAAGTCTCCAGCAATGATAATATTTTGGCCAGAAGAATTTTGAGAAAATCTTTATCAGAAATTTTCTATTATCTTTCCGTGTTTGAGCGTACGCTGAAACAATTCGATAGGGGAAAAATTATTAAATTTAATTTCGATTGCGGTTGCATCCATATACCGCAAAGTCGGTAATGAAACTTTGTTATGATCGTAATTATTTTGCAGTAAATTGCAGTACCTCCATCTGGATCGAGTACGTGGAAAATTATTTCTGTCGTCTCTTATGAAGACGATAATTCGCAATAAGTGATCTAGACCGTGTTGTAGTTTCGTTTCTTGAACTAACAACAGATCAGGGTTCTGTTCTGATACAAAGTCATGGACTTCACAAATTTTGGCCGAAGTCCGTTCGCATTCCAGAAGCAAATCGACAAAGATTGCACGTTGAATTGAATGTTAAGCTGTGAGCATTGGGGCGTAATTGCGCCTTTGTACTATTGCTACGTACGCTTCAAAAATTACGCAGGCTTTCTCGTTAGCATCATTTAGGTTTTTTAGGGCAGGGAGAGCCTGCCGAAATGCTTTTGCTAGTAAATTTTTGGTCTACTCCCCTGCATCATTGAAACAAAACAGAACAGAAGAGAGCCGAAAAATTTTGATCATTATTATTTTTATATTTTTCCCTGGTTGGTTTGGCGTGGAATTTGTCCCGAGACAACTTTGGAGTAAGGTGTAGTTTAGGGTCTGTGGTACGGTAAATAAGTGAGGAGACCGAGGTTACTATTGTTTTTCAAATTTTGTGACGAGGGTGTCACCTCCGGTGAAGTATTTTGAATCCTTGATTATAGTGTTTTTGTTAGAAGGCTTCGGGTTATTATTTTTAATATTACCACCTTTTCCTGGTGGTTTGGAACCTTTTACTTTTGGAAAAACGTGCGACATTGCCTCCAATTAGCTGCGTTTCCATCAGTAATTTGCGCATTTGAGGGGATCCTCAAACTGCAAAGTACAATATTTTGCTTGATGGGGTCTCTGTACAGATCTCCCGAACTGTGGAAGAATCCCTGACAACGCCAACAATTGGTTGGGCCGTCTATTTTGGTTCCATCATACGGTTCGAAAGTTACACGAGTACCGAAACACATACTCCATGTAATTGTAGATTGAGTCGGCATTTAGATCATTAATTAATTGAATGTAAATCAGCGGCATTGGGGGCTTTGCTTTGGAATTTAGTTAAACGGAAATTTTGTGAATTTTGAAACCCTCCGACTCAATTTCTTTAACAGCTTCGAGTGCCTGGTGGAAGTGGGAATTCCTCTCAAAATAAGTTTGAGTGGTCTTTCCGATTTTAACATGCAGAAAGATTTGAATGCGATTTGTTCGTGCCTAAAATATGTGGCAAGCTTTCTATATTCCTCCTCGCTTTGTACAGTAATTCCTGGTAGAAACGCCCTGATAATTTACTTTGAAGTGTGGGGCAAGGCTATGAGCAAAACCATAAGGTCGGTCCAATCCGATTTGGCTGGATAAAGAATGGCGGATTTTAACCTCTAGGAGCGACAGCCGTAGCTGCTTGCTCGGTATCACCCAATCTCCTCCACCTCCTCAGAAGCATTAGCTAGATTGGCGGGAAGGGGCTGATGGGGCAGAGGTATTTGGATGCGTTAAGATGGCGGCAGGGGAAGAAAGAAAAGGCTTACCATTAAGTTTAGTGGTCTGTTTCTCTCTCTCTCTTCGGTAGCAATCTAAATCCATCCTCGTCAACAGTCGCCCTTTTGCGGGTTTCCCTCTTGACCAGTGATTTGGTGCACACGGTGCGCCGTTCGAAGTATTATTTCAGTAGAAGCAGCGGATTTCTTTCTTTGAAGTGACCCTATAAATCCTTTTGTCTAGGGCCACCTGGTTTGGCGGGACATCTAAAGAGTCTCTAACGGTAATTAGTTTGTTGTAAATGCTTTCGAGTTCGCCTTGGAAGTGGCTGTACTCGTCTCGGGTAGATGGAATAATGGCGATCTTGTGGGCGCCGGCTGCGTAGGCCGCTCGGAGTTTAAGCAGATCAGATATTGCCGCAGCATTGTCAGGGATGTCGGTCGTACACTGGGTGGCACAACGTTACCGGGTGCTGTGGTTTTTTACAGATAATTTAAAATCTTTATCTTGGCTTCGTTAATACTAGGTGTGACGTTCTAGAATTTTTTCCCGAATATTACGATTTAAATGTAGCATATTTTCAATCTAATAATTTACTGGGTAATTCAATTTGATAAGATTATTGTTTTATTGAAGTTTATAGCATGTTTTAATAAATCCTGAAAAATACCAACTTGATTGAATTATATATATATTGAATGACACCCACACACAATACCAGTATCTACTACCATTTTACATCACTACATTCTTGCATTGTTTGCCACACATACAATCCTAAAATTTCATAGGCGCATTTTTAGTATGATAGGCTTAAGAAGCCAAAATTATTGAAAACAATTTAGCACTATGGTGTTGTTGAGGAAGTGATGAAGCATTTTAGAGTTCCATCTTCTTAACAGGGCAAAAACAACTGAAATACTGATATACGTTGTAATTTTCTGTTATAAATCATTGTTTTCTTGTATAAATTATTAGAATCCATAGCTGTAGTAAGACATTTGATAAAAAATAAAAATTGTCTCTTATTTGTATAGAATCAGTAAATAAATAGTCAAAAGTTAGAAACTCTTGTTGATTAAATTATGCAACGCGTTTTGTTCATATTATTCAGAAATTCTAGAAAGAACTAAAACAATATTTATGTTTATTGTTCTTGTAGCCTAAATTGAAGATGTATTGCTTAATCTTTAAAAGAAAATGGCTTGCAGAAAAACAAAACTTATAAATGATATATTGTTAGGTAATCAGTCACTGTAGATTATTATTTTTTGATTTCAAGGTAATGTTTCAAAAATTAATTGCTCTTTTTTGTCGTCTTCTTGATATCCTGATGAAGAAATGATTATTGCATTCTTTTCTTGATTCTTTTCTATTTTGATGCAGCTCTGTGTCGAGGAAGAAAAGTTGATGGTAACGTAAGACTCCAAAAGAATTCTTTTAGTGGCAGATATTTATTCACACGATTACAGCTAATATTCACAACAGTGTATTAACAGAAAGTTAAAGGTTTTCGTAAGGAGGTAGGCAACCAACCAAGCAAGATTTGACGGATTCATTAAATTTCCTTTTCACATGACTTATTTTATCTCCCCATTCACTAAATACCCATGAGATTCCAGTTTCAACTTTAGAACAGTTTCACTCGAGGCAGCATTGTGCATTCATCGCGTTTCCAGTCACCCCATCTTTAGCGTAAAAAGAGAGAAAACTTCTTTCACACGAGGAAACAAAGTTCACTGAAAAGGGAGAGCCAGACTCATTGGTACAGCGATTGACCCAGTAATGGGAAATAATGACCCAGAGATGATTTCTCTTTGCTCCTTTTGCTAGGTGCTGCACAAGTTGACTCGTATGAAAAGGCCTCCTACGTTAAGAAGTAGGGAGTTCGTAAATATTGAGATGTCACACAGAATAATGCCAGATGAAAAGGATTTTGCGGAAGATTATTATGAATTCCATAATGTCAACGAAATGTTTCTCCGATTTCTTACGAAACCATTTTGTCTTTTGAAAATGCTGTATGCTACAAAAAAAAAGAATCCACTTTGCAATGATGAGGGTGAATGCGAAGCGTTAATGGGCGCATTCATTTCTGGGCGTTTTTAGTTTATGAAGTCGCCTTCAATTTTTCAATCTAATTCTACAAAATAACTTTAATTGCATTGGATTTACCGTAAAATCCGGCATATAACGCGCACTCTTAACACAAAGAATAAGATCGAAATTTACGGGTTCGCTTTATACACCAAGTATAAAAATGTCAGCTTTAAAAATTAAAAAAGATGAGCATAGAAAAAAAATTAAGACTTTTACAAAGATCGAAGTACTGCTTCTTTAAAAGAAATGACATTCCTTACCAACTTAACGGGTTGTAGTTCTAGAAGTATACTATTTTTTCTAAAGCTTGGAATAGTACCTCGAATAAATGACTTCAAAACATAATAACTCACACATAAAATGTACATACATACATAAAGAGCATACATAAAACGTATGGGCTCAATGAGCCCATACATTTTTCAAGTTTCTTTAAAAAAAGGAGGTGCGCGTTATACGCCGGACTTTACGGTTTATAAAAATCTCTTTGAGGGATATTTTATTGCATAATATGTGTGTAAATGGTTCCGATTTTACGAAACATTTTACTATGTTCAATAAAAAAGCAGGGCGTTTTCTGGCCATCCATTATTTATAATGCTTGTGTAAAATCTCCTTAATCACACAGTACTTTAAAATATCGAAAAATGTAAGATTAACACTTTGAGATAACTCAAACCCGGCTTGCACCCAAAGTTAATATAGCATAGGGCAAGTATACACAAATTGGTGGCAAACCTATGAACAAATACATGCATAATGGCTCATAGAATATTCAATCTAACTTTAGACTGCCAATGTTTACTTCAGAATCTCTTAAATCTTTTGTTCCCCGTGTCTTAATTCCTTCGAGATGCTTAAGAAAATTGACTCTTAATAAAGAAATCCCTTTTTTACAGGTTGCGTGAAATATTGATGGTGTCGGATGATTCTCAAGATCCAGAGATTCGACTTTATCGAGATTTCTATTGTATCCTCTGCAGAAAGGGTCAAGAATACTGAAATTGCACATTATCGGATAGAATGTAACCATTAAAAAAGGGAAACATTATTGTTTAATAAAAAAAAATCCTGTAACGCATCAAACTTATCTAGAAGCATTGCTACTACTCTCTTCAGCAATATTGCCAATTAAGTGAATGACTAAAGCGCGAAATAAATGTTGCACGTGGAAGATTATTCTTGGTTCCAGACTATTGTATTTGTCTGAAATATATCCTTACTCGTCGTACGATTGTTATTGGTGATATTTTATTTCTACTGGAAAACTTTGAAAGAGATTGCCGTTTCTAGATATATCTTTCTACACGGAAAATAAGTTCTTTCTTTGATATCCCCATATGCTAAATGTTGCTATAATATTTTGCACATTTTGTCATCCACAACAAATACAAAATGGACTTACCCTATAAAAGTATACATAATTATTGGCATAAGTCACTCATACACAAGATGGGATAAATACTTTGTATGTGTCTGCTTTGATTTCATCACTTTTTTAGTAAAAAACTCTTAAATATAGATTAAAAAAATGGTTCAAAATCATATAATAACTGCTCCATTCTAAAGAAAGAAGTCTTTAAATAATATAATTTTGTTTCTTAAAAAATGTTGTTTTTAATACTTCAATATAGAAAATCTATCGTCAATTAAGTCGAAAAATTGCAGATATTTTTAAAGTTACAAAACTTTAAAAATGTTGTTTAATAAATACATTTTAACCAAAATATTATGTCTCCTGTAATTTAAATTTTAGCATTCCTTCTACCTGAAAATGTGCTCTAGGTTTGGGTAGCATTCTTATTTTAACCAAAGAGTAAAGTAAAGATGAATTATAGGAGAATGGTAGAAATTTTTATAAGAGCACAAATAAATAACATAGTTTTGCTTACCAAAAGCGAAAAAAAAAAAAGTGAAAACAAGATGAAGCAATTTTCTTCCTTTGAAGAAGTGTCCCAAGACTTTATTCTACAATTCTTTAGCTTTTAAAAATGGTGACGGAGTAAAATATTTGTGTGTTTTATGTCAAAGCTATTCATTTTTCCTGTTCACTTGTACTAATTGGTATTCTATACCAATAGTGAATCTAGTAGTTTTGATCCAATTTCACCTTATTCGATTGATATGTGACATTTTGTATTACAGCGTTAAAATTAAATTTAACCTTATTTTATATTATCTTACAGTTCTAAAAATGAAGGTAGCTTTTTTTTTTATAAAACCTTGACTCAATGAAAATAATAAAAAATTTCAGTGATTTTGAGATTTAAATGAATTTTTTAAAAAACCCTGTCTATTATAGATAACATTAAGCAAAAGAAAAAGACCCCAAAAGCATTCATATATATATATATATATATATATTTGATACGGCAGATAATTGAATATAATTATTACTAAATAGCTACCACTTTTTTTCCCTTCAGACGTTAAAAAAGTAAGATGAGCTATTAAAATACAAAAATAACCAGCTGTATAGTAGTAGTGCTTGCAGTTTCTGAGACTTCTTAAAAGCAAGTAAAATGCCAACCATTTTACATAATTCAAAGGGATGAAATAAGTTTTAACTAGAGGGTGCATTTTAACACGTTTATGATACAATAAAAAAAATTGTGTGATTAAATCTAAAAACAAAATAAGAAATTCTCTTCGACATTTAGAGGCAATTACCTCTCTATGTTTAAACTTTCTGTGTTCAAGGTTAGTTCCTCTTTAAAAATTAATGTGATGAACGAAAATTTCATTAATTTTAATTTTTCCCTGTTAATATTTGTAAGAAATAGCGTACTAAATTTAGTACACTTGTTGTTTATATCAGGTTGCAATGTTAAGTCGAAATGAAAGCTTTGGTAGTACTTTTCTGAGATGACAATTTGTAATTGCGAGTGGTCACATCTTTTACTTTACGTTGAATAGCAAACGAAATAAATTTTCGTGTGGGCGTAAATATACAAAAGTCATGAAAAAGAAAGAATTAACAACAAACTTTTTTCAATTACATTCATTAAAAGACAAATAACATAAACAAGTACCTAAACACACATAAAAGTTTTTTTGAGAGTCAGTGAAATGATTAACATACATTGTAAACGTATTATTCTTTTGGTTTAAGGCACTCACGTTTCGTTTTTCGCAGTCTAGTGTAAAATATACCCTGGATCCTTTTGCAGCCTTTATATAATTCGGAAATAGTACAGTTCCTCCAGTCCATACCGCTAGGGAAAGAACGTTCTCGCTTGAACAAACAATACTTCACTCCACAAAACACGAAATTCAGATCCTCCTCCTCGTAATAGTCAAACAACATTCACTCGGAAATGGCTCCGTAAGGTCGAAGTTCACCGCAAGCATGAGCGGTCGATAAATGCTCTCTTCCTTGACGGATTCTTTGAAATGGGCCCTGGACTGACGGCCCAAAGTTCTCGAAGGAGTCCTACGTAATCGTAGTCCTTAAAACCTACCATGATTCTTCTGTAAATAATTGACTCCAACAGGTCATGGTAATTTTTTTTTGTGATGTAGGGCAGCAAATGATTGCAAACATTTATAAATTCGCTTTGTAACGGCCAGTTCAAAAGGTATTCCAGAACTTGAGCAGAGCACGCTTTTAAAACCTCTCTGTGCTCACTGACATCTATTTCTGCTAAACAAAATAACATATCTTCGTAATCTATAGATCTCCTGAACAGAATACTTCTAAAAAACTCCAGTTTCTGATTGTCTTTCAATTTACGGAAAATGTTCCGCAATCCTAAGGGGTTGTGCACGTACACCCACGCGAAATAAGACCAAGGGACAGTGCGTTCTTGCCTCTCCCATTTATTCACAAACCAGAACGGGATAAAGATGGCGCCTTCGTAAAAACGCTTCTTCTCGACGGTGGTCATTCTGTTCCAGAGAAAGACCTCCTCCTCTTCCAAATAATAATAACAAGCAAGCCCGTAGCGTTCGGAGACACGCAGTGTCTCGTTCGTAATCAGAATTTTGACTGTTTCTTCTCGGTCGATCTTCCCTTGTGACTTCCACTGGAAGCAGTACTGAAGTTCGCTGTTGAAGTGGATGACGTCGGCGTGGTCCTTGATCCACTTGTCGATTTCGTAGCTGACCAGGCGAACGACTGTGAAAAGCCCTTTCTGCAGCAGCGGAGCCTTGACGAAGCTGCATATCTTGCTCAAGACGAGTGTCTCCCATTTCTTTCCCGGAAGAAGATGAATGAGCGGCTTCCGTTCAGACTCCTCGTCTGCCTCAATGTGCATGATCAAGTCCACAGAGGCGCAGGTGCGCATCAGTGCTTCCGCCCGACATTCGTCAATGCGCAGCGCAATGGCTGTTTCCCTAAATGAAGCAGGATCTTGGTTGAGAAAGATGAGTGTTTCGTGGGAGGGAAAGGCGAATGCGGAGCTTCCGTACTGTTTCACCAACTGCCTTACCTCGGGATCGTTGCAGATGGCCACAGCGATCTTCAGCATCGCCATCTGGCGGAGAGACAGAATGGGAGGTGGGTTCAACATCTCGATTCCAAGGCTCCGATATGTTTTATATTACTTCATAGTCAAGGAAGGAATATCTGGAAGGGAAAAAAATGAATTCTAAAAAAGTACCATTATTACAAAGAATTCAATGACATCCAAATTTAAAATAATAAAAACTGATTTTAAAAAAATAGCACAGTTGCGTTTATATGTAATCAGACTTTGTGAGTGTGTATGTGTTGTACATTACATTTCAATAAAGAGGCTAGCTGAAACACAGCTTGGACGTATTAAGATGCATAAAGCTCTTGAACTTAATGTCAAGATTTCACGTTAGAGAAGTTCAACTTTATAGACCCTAAGCACACAACTACATTAGATCTTTCATTACTGAAGGCGTTATTTACATTCCAGTATAGAGATCAGTAGCTGAAATTATATTTCAGTTTTAGAGAACCAAAATGAAATATTACATCGTATGTTCCTGAAGTAGTATGGGCAAATTCATTCTAGACAAAAATTTCAAATAAGAAAAGGAAAGAAGTGAATTGAATTGATCTTTGATATTGTCTCCCTTTGAAGCTGAACGAGGGCTACTGGGGTCGGATCGCGTCATTCTGAACCTCGGTGAAGTGACGAAGACAACACCTGAGCAGCCACTCTTTACTTCGAACTTCCTTACCAGGGCAAGTGAGGAATTAAACCTCGACAGATTTAAAGTGATTCAGTCCGTCTACACGAAGGCTGTTCAATGGCACCAGGATTTGAATCTCAAATTTGTTGTTGTTAAATTTTTAACGTCCACTGTTCAGCTACACGAGGGCGGCGACGGACCACGTAAAAACCAGGAAAGTGACGTGGATGACACTGGCTGGCCCCCCCTCTCTCCCCACACCACACCAACGGGACGTTTAGCCTCGACAGATTTAAGTGCATCGCTCCCCTACGGCGGGTCTTTAGTGGTCTGGGGCTCATGACAAGGCAACCACGGTCGATACCTATACCACTCGGCTACCGCGGCCACTTTAAAAAATTTTGGAAAAAGATAATAAAACATTCAAAAAAAACAACGCGCCGTGCATTATGAAAACAGTAAACAACTATTTAGGGTAAAACTACGCCTTATGGATAGTTATAAGGCTTTTGAATCAATATGCGCGTTAATTTTGATTCTCAATATTATTTTTGTATTTTTTTTTGTGTGTTGTTTTTTTTTTGTATCCCCCCCCCTCCAAGTGTTTTTTAATTTTTATATCTCTTCCAATGTGTTTGGTAAAGTTTTTTTGGTTCATGTTCTTCTTTTTCTGTCATGCACTCTGTAACTGGACTTTTTTTTGTAGTATGCAGTTCATTTTTACATAAATCAATAATTTCTTATTTATATATGCCATTTTTTGAATTTTTTAAATTTCCTTCAGCAAAAATAATCAAGCGATTAAAATTTTATAAAAATTATTATTCTCATTTTAAAATTATTTCAATCGTGAGGTAAAACTTCTGTAATGTGTGTGATTTTTGTTTCCCACATTAAACCAAAAAAGGAAAAACTGTTAAATCCCTATTTTACGTGATCGGTACCTCTTCTCAAATGACGCACAAAAGCATTAACTCCAAAGCCAATGTGAATTATTTTTTTACAGTTGAATGATTAGCGAAATAATGAAGAAAAAAAAAGCAGTCAATTTAAATAGGATGACAAGAGTTTTATTTGTGTTACATGAATTTCAACCTATGCAAGTGATGAATTTTAATAACTTAAAATTATTTATCTTAAGGTCTCTCAGGATTCTGTTAAAAAATATTACTTATTTGTCTTCAGAACGAACTAAATTTGAAATGTGAACGATACTCTTCTTTGCTGTTTGTTATTTGTTATGTGTAATTTGGAAGGAAATTTTTTTCTCTCTCTCTCTCTCAAGAATTGTCGTAATTGAAACAAAATCTTAAGGATTTTCTTGCATTATTAATTCTTTTGCTAGTTTAAATTTTAAGTTGGACGTGTAAAAGGAAAGATATAAATCGTACTAAATCTTACTTTTACTATTCCTATTAGTGCAAAAAACAAACGAAAGTTTAGGTTGAACCAATAATCACATAAATCGTGTTTTCCGTTAAAAAGGTATCCGACTACATTCCGGAACCATGATGATTTTGCAAAAGCGTGAAGTAGATATGTTATGATATTTAATGTTAGATTAAGGAAATACAAGTATAAATTGTTTTAAGGACATTATGACAAAAATTTATTTAAAAAACAATATTTTGTAAAATTAATAAAGACAACTTTTTTCCAAATGTACTTTGTAAAAATAGCTATTGTAGTAATATTTTTGCCTGTATTCGGCTCAGACCTCTGTGCAGAAGAGGCTCAACTAGAAGACCTTTGAAACATATAACTTGGAAGTCGATTTATCCATGTTTTACAGCGAAACAGAAGGAGAATTTACACAGAAAATACATAAATAATTATTTCAAATGGTTGTAACTCTGAAAAATAATTTGAATTTTCAAAGTCATAGTTGAGCCTCTGTACAGAGGTCTCCTTCTCTCTGAAGCAAAATATTAATACAATGAAGCATTTTTTTTACAAAGGGAGACATTTGGAAAAAGGTTATTCCTAAGTTAATTTTTACTTAAAATATTGTATTTAAATAATTTTTTGTCATAATGTGTCATAAAACAATTTTATACATGTATTTCTAAATATCATAAATATCATGAAAATTATAGGGTATGCCCTTTTTAAAATCATGGTTCCGAACGTAGTCGGATACCTTAATAAAACCTTTTTTTCCGAATTTAATAAGATTTCCCTGGAAACATTCTCTCTTAATAAGGTTTCTTAAGACGCCTCTTTTTCGAATTCTCTTTCATGTATGAATTGAGGCCTTTTTTAATTTTTCCTCAAACTGAAGCTAAGATACAATTTAATTTACATTGTGTAATATAAAAGTATAATATAGAAATACTTAATTTTCGAATCAGAGCATGCACGGAATTATTTGGAGGACAGAAAGATTTATATATATATTCTTGATAAAAAAAATATTGATATTTCCAGTACGTCTATTTACTTTCTAAGTTCGGTACGTACCATTTACTGTTGTTTTTTTTTTTATTATTGGTCCTTTCTTTGAATTCCCTCGGCACAAAAGGTTTTTTTTTCAAAACACATTTATTTTGATTCATTTTTACATTTTCGCAAAAATTCATGTTCTTAATATAATTTTTTTAAAAAAACAAATGGTAAACAAGCGAAAAAACGGATATGATTAATTTGATTCAGTTTAAAAAAAGATGAACTGAAAAAATTTACCTCTCTCTATATATATAAACATATAAATTCAAATTTTATACTAAATAGAAAACATTATATTTTGTTTTGCATTTATTTTAATGTTGCTGTATTTCATTTTCTCATTTCAGAAACTATATTACAGAATGTCGCCTTAAAAATGCTATTAGAAAAAATTGAATTTATTTTTAAAAATTTAATCCAAACCATTTTAATTTTAATTTAAGTATAAATAAAACTAATTTAGTATACTATGTTACTATTATTATTTCGCTTATTTGAATATTTAAAGGCAAGGTAATAGTATAGTAATCATAATAAATAAATAAAATAAATAAGAATTGTGTGTGCAAGAGAAATGGGCATGTGATCGGGGTGGATTGGATAAAATTAAATATTTATTTTGTAAAATTTAAGTCTCAATTGCATTATATTAAAAAAAGTTTTTGGTGTGATTGAAGTACAAGACTTTTTAAATCATAATTGATACATAAATTAGGTATTGATGAAGATCGAATTCTTTAGACAAAACAGAAAAAAAATTTTAACAGGAAAAGTTTCATTATTTTGTTAAAGATAAAAAATATACCACACAACAAACAAGATTTGGGCCAAATGATTTTTGAATTCAAAAAATTTCTCAGACACGGGTTATATATGCGGAATTTAAATTATTTACTCATGAAACATTCTAATATCTTAAATACAAAGTGGGAAGGAGAGAAAAGAAAGTTTTCTGTTTTCTGGGGAATAAGTTTCTGTGAATCTTTTTTTTTTCCGACTATATAAAAATCTTTGGACTGCTAACTGCTCTTAAATAGTAATATTTTTCATTTATTTCAAAAGCTAAAATTAAAACTCTAATTTAATTATTTATAATAAATACAGTAAATAATTGATTAAAAAAATACAAATAAGTACTTTAAGTAAATATCCTTTACCAAAAATACATTTTTCATTTCAAATTATACATAAAAGACACAAACATTCAAAAGAGGAATTTTGCTAAAGCATAATTCCTATTTCTAGCATGTTCAAAGTATAATTTATGATGGTTTTTTTTATAGTTAAAGCAGTATAATTGCGATGTAAAAATCTATCTAATTTTCTAACCTGTTTTGAAATTCCTTTCCTATAACTGATATATTTATTACCCTATTATATTTATTTCATCAGACATCCACTTTAATTCTAATTGATGCCCTTTCTCATTTTGGATGCTGTGTCATTAAGAGAGAGAAAGGGAGGGAGAAGTGGAAGGAGAGAGAGAATCCGAATCTCCCGGTAAAATTTTAATTCCTTCAAATTTCCTGAAAGGTTATATATCAAATATTTTTTAAAAACTCATGAGAATATAAAGCAAAATAAATTCTTGCTTGTATTTTTGTGAATTACTTTTTTTCAATAAAGAAAGCAAATAATATAACTAATTCATTCATTTGCTATGTTTTTTTTTTATATATTATGCAATAAAAATTGTTCTAACATAAAATCTGTAAGAACAATATCTTACCGATTTGACTTTTCTTTATCGTAATGAGAACAAGATAAAATAATCATGGAGATTTTTTTTAAAAAAAAATTAAGGTTATATTGAGATTTAATCTTTATTTGTACATTTTCTTTAACTTTCCTACAGAAAACCCTTTTCCAGTCCATTCAAAAAAATTTCCTAAAAAATGTATACTTTTTTGATAATTTTCTCTAAAAAATTTAAAAATTCTCTTTAGAAATACATTTTTAACCGAAATATTTTATTTTTCCCGTAATAGAGATTGGTGATAAGTAATATTATATCCCCCCCCTTTTTTTTAGATAAAATCGATATTACTTAAATATTGTCATATTTGACATAAAAATCTGAAAATTCCAGGATCCCAGTAGAAACCAAAAAGAAACTCATTTTTCTCCCAGAATCCTGGAAGAAGCTAAAATCCGAGAAATCTGAAAAACTACTAACATAAAATCTTGAACGGTTACAATAGAATTTTTGTCAGCTTTTCGTGATAATACACCACCCTTTAGAAAAAGAAAAAAACAACTTTGAAATCGGTGACGATTTTTCGAACAAGATGGTGTCGAATGAGGATCCGAATATTATGCCACACAAATATCAATAAACGCATTAACATTTTTTAAACAGAAATTTGTAAAAAATATTAATGTATTCAAAATTTTGATTGTTTTAAGTCTCGTTAACTGGAAGAGAATATTTAAATAACTCAGTATGTGAATGTAACACACATACACATACGATACTCAAAGTAAAGAACTAACTGTAAAATTGAGTGTGTATTCGTTGTATTTCATCTTCTAAATCATTTTTAAGTTTATTCTATAGATAAAAGAAGTAAAATAAAAATAAAACATTTCAAAAAAAATTCTGAAACTTACCACCGAAAAATGAGCTTTTTGAGAGCTT
The DNA here is from genome assembly GCA_019973955.1 of Trichonephila inaurata madagascariensis. NCBI lineage: Eukaryota > Metazoa > Arthropoda > Arachnida > Araneae > Nephilidae > Trichonephila > Trichonephila inaurata. The sequence goes on from BMAV01024204.1 coordinate 1,024,608, forward strand.
TACGCTTTGATTTGATCTGTCCAAGTGAGCATTGCTCTTTTTGTGAAAAACAGGTTCCCGGTCATTCAAGATGGAAGAAGAGTCCAGCGCATGCTCAAACATCCTTCTTCTTCGCCGAAATCGATCCAAATCGAGACAGGCTATTACATTTGGCTAAAACACGCTCTTTTCAATGGTTCTCTAGTGTTTTTTATTTATTTTTATTATTTTTTTTTAAGTATTCTTATAAAATTAGCAGCCATATTTCTTACAGCTCTCGCAACTAAAACAATAGTTTTGCGTACTTAGACACAGTCACAGAGCAATAAAACACGTGAAGAAATAAATTGTTAAATTCTTACTTATATTTGGAATACATTTTCGGAAAAATGGGCCAGAAATGGAGAATAGTTCATTGCATATTAATAAAAAGGATACAAAAAATGTCATTTCTTGAAATTAATAAAATTTTAAATGAAGTAACTGCTATATGTAATATTTTGATAGGTATGAAAAAAGTAATGAATTATAGCGTATTTTATTCAAAATTGTTTAATTATAGCAAGATGAATTAAATGACTTGCTTATTAGAAGCTAAATATAATAATCCAATTTAATGGATTAACAATATGATTTTCAATGAGAGAATCTTACAAATTTGTCAGAGTTCGGGAACACCATTACAGCAAACTGCACACACTGCTCCTTCATTTTAAAAATGAGGATGAAATGGCACTATCTATTGAAACAATAGTGAATTCGTCACTTGAAATGTAAACAAAAGAAAGATGAACGCGCTTTGGAAATAAGGAAATAGAAACACAAATTTTTTCTCTTGATCAAAATCAATTTGAACATTCCGAATTTCCCACATTTGATTTGCCCGAATCGAATTCGGCCTACTCGCACCAAGTGAAAATTGTCCCCTGTGAGCTCATTAATTCTTAGGCATTGGCAAGGAAAGGAAATATTATTAAATATTTGTAAAATAGACTCCTTTCTGGGGATTTCAGAAATTTAGATCCAGGTTTAAAAAAAAAAGATTTAAATTTTTTAAATTTATTATCCTTGTGCTTTCCTTGTGTTTAAAAATATTTTCATGAAACTGCCAAAATTAAATTATTTACAACCATTCAAAATTCTAAAGTAATTTTCAAATGTATAAGAAACTATTTAAATTACAGACACTTTTCAGTAATTAATGACTTTTTCCATAAAAATAGGATCCCCTCCCCCAATGAAACACACATTTCTGACATGGTTCCATTTTGTTAAACACATAACTTTTTTTAAAAAAATTCTTTCCCTGATTGATTTCTCTGAGACCTAACAAAGAATACTAAATAGTTAATAAAACAATCTTTTGAAATCGAAACAAAAGAAAGGTGAAGCATTTTCTTTCATTAAAAATTAACTATATCGTATTAAATACAGATTAAATGTTTCTGAAACACAAAATCCAAGGAAGAAACAAACATGCTTTCTAATATAAATATTTCATAAAATTTTGCTCTCTATAAAAATGTTAATATATTGATTCTCAGAAAAAACATTATCCTTATCCTTTAACAAATTATTCTTAACTTACTTTCGTATTTTAATCTGAGAACTAAAATTTGTATCTGCATTAAAACATTTTCAGCTATTACAGTAGTGTAAAGTTCACTTTCCAGATTCTGAGAATTTTCTAATTTTATTCAACAAGATAAGATGAATCATTCAATGCGCGCTCTCTCTCTCTCTCTCTTAAAACTCTTAAAATTGATTTTTGAAACTTTTTCTAGAATAACTTTCTATAAATAGTGCGATTTTATTTATTTTTAATATCAGTGTAATTCAAATAATATAGAACAAAACTTTTTTTATGAATTTTCATTTTTATTTTCTGAGCACGTTTTTTTGTAATCAAAAAGCTAAAAAATTAATTTAAAGAATAACAAGTTGAACCATTCATAAGATGAAATGATTCTAAATACTGACTATAATAAGTAATTATAGTAATTTAAGTATTGCAAAAAAATTTAAATATCAAAATAAGTCTTTTTTTTTAAATCTCAAAGAACTTTCTAACATACCACTCTTGAATAGTTTATCTTTTGAAAAGTCACCGATTTTGCATTTTGTATTTTATTTCTTTTATTATAATCTACAAGAGGTATATTCCAAAATATCTGATAAAGATTCTGTATCAATTATATTTACTGCATACTTCAAACACACAATCCGAGGGGCTTCATAGTTCCGGAGTAGCTTTTAAACTTTTGTTGATTAATATCAACATCACATTAAAAATATATGTTTTACTTCGGTACTACTCTATTTTTTATATTTTGAATAAATTGTAATACAAAAAAATGTTATTTTTATATTTTTACTTATAATCTATAAATGAATTTTTATTTTTATTTTGAGTCTCTAATTGATAAAATGAAAATATGAGTTTAATACGAGACTTCTTAAATTGACTTCTTTTTAACCTAACTCTTAATTTACTCGTTATCGCGATGATATCGGTTTCCATAGAAAACAAGAAAAAAGTTATTTCAACCTTTAAAACAACGTCATTTTTTTTTTTTTTTTTGAATTTTTGGCGGATTGTTTCATTCCTTTCCTCTTTTGGATCTAATTGTTAAAACAATGAGTTTACTACGGGAAAAAAATTTGAATTCTTTTTTAAAAAAAAAAAAATAGCTCCTTTCTTCAATAATTCCTAATTAAGGACAGAACAAATAATGGCTGACGGATGGAGAAGCCATAAAGTTCTTTAGGTTTACCATTTCTTATTGGCGATTAAACTCGATCCGAGAATGCGTAGTCAGTTGCAATGTTTGAAGCCGACTGCGCAACTGACAGCCGGTGGTCCTGTTTCTCGCAGCCGGATCTCCGCGCTTTTCAACCCTGCGCAAAGCAACCCGAACGGGGATGCAGAGGCGAAGCCCAATTGAGTGGGAGGAAGCCATGGAGGGGATCTTCAGAGGGAAAAAGAGTGGAGAAAACCTGTGCGGGGCTTCTCGTAGGCGGCAGAGCCAACCTTTTCTATAGAGAGAGTCCTGGGTGTAAAAAACCATTTGGAACCCCTCAATTTTTTGAGAAATGAACAAAAATTACACATTCGAACATATATTGTAAATTTATATTTATTTAATGTGTGTTTTTGTTTTTGCTAATACAATTCAGAAAAATAACAATTTCTTGCAATTTTTTTTTATGCCTAATACAGCAAGGGTATTTTAATTGCGTGACGCAAAAGAAGAACTTGACATTTGGCAGTTAAAAGTTTTCGTTACAGGTACACCTATTTGGTTCAGATATTTAAAAATTTTGGGAGTGGTTACGAACTCTTGGCAAATACTAAATACTAGCACTTAAAAACACAAGAAATATGTATTATTTTCATTTCTTAACCCGGAACTTAGGATATTTTTTTAAAAATCCAGTTTGGGGGATTCACGGGAGTTCTCTGTGAATCAAATAACACAATCTTAACACTCACAGCATCAGCAGTTTAAAAATTGTCGAAAGTCAGAGATATATAATAATAATGTTTGCGATAAAATGTACTTTTCGCCATATTGACAACAATAGGAATACTTCTACAGTCAGCTTTTCATGTGCAAGAATACATTATTTTAGTTCTTGATCAAGTTGTGAGCCCCCCAATCCCGAGACCCCGGAATATAGCATCCGCCACATCCCCTTTGATGATCAGCCTTGATAGGCAGTGGCATATTTATTGCTAATTACTGACCAACATTTTGTTTTATCTTATTAATTAATAAATTCTGCAGGTACTCTTTGATTAACACATACATAAAATACACAGTCCTTTTAAAATAAAATCTAGCACAAAATTTTCGCACTTACTCATTTTTTCATGGAGTTTATGAATTTTAAATTTAAAAAAAATTTGAGTACTTTTAAAAACACGTAAGATAATCCTTTCAAACATCTCGCAAAAAAGTTGTTTTCAAAACAAAGACTTCGAAGCAACAGGAGAGTCAGAAAAGCCGTTTCATAACGCGATCGATATTTGATGGGTTACCATAGCAATGCGCTGGCCTTGAGAACGTTGATGGCAGAGCATGTCTCATAAAAGATTTTTAGTCCGATTATTAGGGTGGATCGCGGTTATATAAAGGAAAAAAAATTATTATTCATCAGTCCTACCTGTATGGAAAAGATGTTCTGTGGTATGGAGATTGGGACAAAAATAACTAAAAAAATAATTTCAAAAGTTAATATTGCCATAAAGGAGTTGAACTTTAGAAAAAAGTGGGAAAATACTTCATTTTGGTTAGATGGTTTCAGACTCCAAATAAAAAAAATTATTTTCCTGCAATATTAATAACGTAAAACAATGATTATTAAAAAATGAGTACCAAGTAGAGAATAGTGTAACTTACAGAGCAAAATTTCATTATCTCAACTCTCTCTTGCCGAGTCATCTTTCTCTCTATCGCACGTTGTAATTTCGACAGTAGGTTTCTTAAAGAAGCTGTTGAAGGTAACTTGTCATTTTTTTTTCTTGTAACTATTTAGAAGTATCCTTTCAATGCAATACAATTTAAAAATTACCGAAATACCAGTTTTTTGTTAAGAAAAATTACTTTGACATTTCATCATAAAAAAAATGCTAAACTTCCTTCCCGTTGTGGAAATGCGAAACATAAAAATTAATGTTCTGTTTTATTTTTCAAATCCTACTATTAGCTCGCACTCTCTCTCTATATATTTATTTTTTTATTTGTTTATTTATTTATTTATCTTGGTGGAATTTCAATCGTTAATAAAATACATTTTAAAGCGCTCCATTGAGCTGAAATTTTATATACATGAATATTTTGGATGACAATGCAATAATATAGTATAATTAATAAAAATTAATTGATTAAAACTAATTATTTAAAAAGATTACAAATACAAACAGCCATGTGGCATCATTTTATATCGACTTAGCGACCTTGTGACTTAGTATGTCAAAACATGAAAAGGTTTTTCACGTTTTACTAAAGCATTCCAGTTGAACTGAAATTTTATAGACACGATTGTTTTGGATGACAATACATTACTTTAATGATAAATAAATTAAAATAGATATCATAATGTTGTGATACTGTCATATGTATATAAATATTTATATTAATTGTAACTATTTAATAAAAAGTAGCTAAAATAAAAAATTTCTTTTGTTGATCCTAGAAGTAGGAATTGACTTAAAACTATTTTTATTACTTGATTTCATATCTATATACCCGAGACCCATCTTTTTCACATAGGTAAGTTTTGAAATTCTGAAAAAAAATCGGCCCTCCCTTTTAGTGATTACATTTTACGCATATAATATAAGAGTAAAAACCTGTATCGATAAATTTTAGATCTTATATTTCCTTCATGAATGTGTGAAGAATAAATGTCACTGAAAAGAAACTGATAAAAGCAAAAGATATAAGTTTTAGACTAATTCATCTCTCGTAAAACAAATGTAAAATGTATTATATCTATAAACACGTACGAGCCTCCTAGAATGGGATTCCATATTTAGTTAAAAGAAACCAGTAGGAATGCTAAGACACTATTACGTATGTCTCACATTTAATACGTATATTAAAGGAAATTTAAGGGTAGGGACCAAGAAATGTTTTTAAAAAGCATTGAAATAGAATACAATATTATATATACCTAAAAGTATATTTCACGGCGTCCAAATTTATACTATAAATAGATATTCTCTGCTCTCACAATATAATGCAACAAGTCTTTATATAGAAAAGTGATAAAACTACCATAAAGGTAACCTAAAGGAACAAAAGCTTAGGAAATTAAATGTGACTTACAATTATCTAAAATCTGATTTTCTAACTAATTATAAATAAAATAAATAAAGAAGAAGTGTTTTTACAAAAAAAATATTTTTAAAATTCATCTATATATGTGTCGATCACATCATCAACAACGGAATAATTCATTTTATTTCTTTTAAAAAAATAAAAGTGTTCTTGATAAATGTTGCTTGATGACGAAGGGTACTCTTCTCTAGTTAATGAGTTAAAAGAAGTTTTATTGACGAATAAAACTAAAGAAAGACATGATATCGAAAATATGGTAAAAAATGACACAGAATCCGTGAAAGTTTCTAAAGCAAACAAATTTTCTAAGGCTAGCTGATCAATATGTTGAGTGTACAGGAATGCAATGTATCTCTGGCAAGCGAGATTTTTATCACAAATCCCTCTTCTTCTACAAGGCTGCACAGCTACTTTAGTTATAAAATTTTGGTTTTCCTGTTATGATTTATAACCTGCCTTTAAATGTAGAATTCAAGCTTTTCACACCTTGTTCTCTTTAAAGCAAAACCACTGTATGACCATCATTTTACTAATTTTTTATACATTATAATCGAAGTCGAAATCACGAAATTGTTTTTTAATGCTTTCATGTTATGTAGTAGGGTCCGTTTAGCCTTAATAATCTTATCTAGTAATGTTTTCGAAAGAAAAAAAAAAGAAGTTTAAAAGGATTTGTAAAAGTCGTTTTTTTTTCGTGTCAAATTCATTTGAACTCAATTATGTAATATTGCCGAATAAGGTCACGACTTAATGTGTGTGATCTATGTTTTGTATACAATTGTTTACAATTTTAAGACAACAATTTGAGCAGCGTTTTAATAAGATCGGATGAATTTCACATTGTTTTTACTTCTTTTACGAAATTGACATGAAAAACTATACTGAAACATGTCAAATATGTTATTTTCCCTGGAGCAACATTCTCCTCTTTGAAAATTGAGTTATTCTGGCAAAGTTCACTTCCAGCTTGAACTTTAAAAATGGGATTATGACAACTGTGGAGGATGTGTGACCACGGTTTCCAAATTTGCGAGTTTATCGTCCTTGGCGACAAATGTGGCAAAAAAAAAAATATGATATCATTAAGGAATCCTCAAGAATGCTCCAGGATCGACAAGAAATTTCCATTTAGCTATACAAAAGATCTTTGAAATAGAGCTCAATCAAGGTCAGAATCTGCTTCTGCTTTGACTACAATTAGAGAGAGAGACTTTATCTGTCCCAGTTATAAAAATATTCTAGACAACCGTTTCTGGAGGGTTGTCTAGATTTTTTATAACGAGAGCGCTTTGCACTGTTGTAAATAATCTTGGAATATTTCATTGTGTACATACGCCAATTAGTTTTCTTTTAGTCATTTGTTCGTCTTTAGCTATTAATAAATCTGTTACTAGCTGCATGGCCCGGAGTTGCACGGGCTTTTTTGAATGCATAACTTTTTGTCAATGGAAACTTCCTCTTCCCCTCTCGATGTCAGTACTTCCTGGTTTGTGTGTTGTGTGTTATTTCTATATTTTGCCATTGCAATTCCCCTTTTCGAAATTTCTTATACGGCTTTGCCCCGTCAGACGGATTTGTTTCAACCTCCGCTTAGTCCGGCGTTGTACAAGCGTATTCCAAGAGTTTAGCTTTATCCCCACAGAAATTTCCCCTTTCCCTCTCTACACCACCACTTATGGGTGTATGTATATGCACGATGTGTGTGACTTCTCGATATTTGTGTCATTAAAACTCCCTTTTCCAAAATGTCTTCAACTTCTTTTCCTTGTCAGACAGGTTTCTCTTCCCTCAGCTTAGACTTGCGTTGCACGAGAATTTTCGAGTATGAAACTCTTTTTCCCTCTTTTTTTTCCCAAGGAAAAATCTTTCTTCAAATTTCTATCTTCAATTTACCATTTACAATACTAATCTAGTTTTATCTACAAGAAAACAGAAAATGTGTGCGATTTTATTATTAGATAATTAACTTAGTAATGAATTATAAAAAACAATACTGTTTTAGTTTTTTAAAAAAATATTAATTTATATTTATTTCTATTAAATAATGAATAAAAAGTTTTTTACCGTTAGCTATTGATTATACATTATATTTCTAGAGGTTTAATTATTTGATTTAGAATATTTAATTATAAAAAAAAACTGTGTGTGTCGGCTCCAACGCACGACTGGAGTTAACTCCTCAAGTACAAACGTCTTTGATTATATATTAGGCAAACAGGATAAATAAATGGACCTCATATAATACAGAAAGCATGCATGCATTTTCTTTATTCTATTCATATTTTTCATATTGATTCGATAAAATAACTATGCATACATAAAATAATATACATCAATTATATGATACATAAATACGAGGAGGCTGGGAATGAAATCCTTGTAGCCATTTTTTCTTAAAGAAGATACAGTCTGAGGATTTAAAATGCAGCCTTATACAGAAGAAAGGACAAAGATTATAAACGCTACATATGGACAATGGAATAGCACACTGGAAATATTGTAACTTACTTACTAACTTATTACAGTAGTATACAGGGGCAATATAGCCCCCATGGAGTATAAAAAGAATGACAACACAGTACACATAAAAGTTAGCCACTTACAAACCTGGAGCCTTGAGACCCTCAATGCAATCCCCTGCTACCTGTCACCGCACGCTGCCAACGATATGGGATGTATGCTGGAATACCATCAGCTTCAGCATTTGCCGCACCATGTGAATCAGGTCACCTGTTGGCTTTGCTTGCGAAGCAAACCGTGCAACTGTACGGTATCGAGCAGTATTCCCCAAGGGCTTCCGCACTAATTCACTGCTGACATTCATCGCATTTTCTTCCCTCCAGGAGGGAACGGCTATTTTGATAGCTTGCTGCTCAGCACAGGTTACTTCCATCCTCGCAACTGACCAGCTACTCTCACCAACTGGCCCACAGTTCACAGCCCTCAGCTGCTACCAGCTATCACAGGAGGCCATCCTGTTGATCCGTTTTGCATATACCTGCAAGCTACCCAACACATATACGTTTGTGATCCGTTCACATATCTAGAAGAAAAAAATAGTAGCTATGACTTATGCCCAACCCTCGTATATGTTACTCATAGTACATGATTACATTGCTAAGAAGGTTGATTTACTTCACTTTTAATATCACTTTGAGTTTTAATTACATTAATACTCTGGCCATTATTAATCCTTATGACAAGAGGCTTGTGTAAACTAAAGTATGATACGTGAACGTTGGTAGATACGTGATTTGCGAATCGTGAAAACATTGCATCAATCTTTGTACCGTACCTAGTCGTCCCCAGTGCTCTACCAGAAACAAAATCTAAATCAAGCTTTGGTTTTAAAAATTGTACTAATCTCAATCCTTCATCTTTATCGAAATTAACATTGAAATTCCACTTACAAAGTAACAGGTATTTACATAATGCCTGTTTAAATCAGTAATTTAGAATCACCTTCCGTATATGCTAATGCTCGCATTCATTATTTTATACACAACCTCTGACAATAAAGCTCGGTAGATGTGATCCTGCTTAGCAGTAGCAATCAGTAGAGGAAATATTAATAGAAGTTACCTTACTATCCTTACAAAATGGAGACACCTCCATAACTATTTCTCATCCTGAGATCTTCGAAACCCATATCACACCAAATTTTGCAAGAAGTCTTCTTTTGGAATGCTGTTCAAAAACCTCGTCACGCTTCGTTGGATATCAGGAATATCGTCAAATCTCTTTCTTTTCAAAGCGAGTTTGAGACGTCGGAATAAGAAGAATTCAGATCTAACGAGTATGGTGGATGTTTAATTTCACCCTTCCCCTTTTTTTGTCAGGAGCTTTTAGACAATATTGGCTTATGTGAGGCGAGCATTATCATCAGACAAAACCACTTGAACAGCAATTGTGCGTACTCAGGCCATAACCTGCATGGAAGACTTTCATGAAACAGGTCAAAATTTCAATGCCGCCATGCTTTTACTTACCGTTTGTTCCAGGAGGCTCATGGACCCGAGGTGCTTGATCTTCCTGAAACACGTAACAGCATTGCATTAGTTTCTTTTGGTGTGGTTCTAAGCTTAAAACAAAATTCTAAATTGATCTTTTGTTCGTTAATTTGCATGTTCTCAGTTAAGAACCAGCGCACTAAACAAGCACTTTGTAAAACAAGTCTTACACGGAATGCAAGCAACGCTCAACTGAACAACGGTAGGGGCAGATGGTCAACACTTGCCACTATGCATGTGCAGCGTTTTGTTTCGCCAGGATTACTATATCAGCCATTCTAACTTCATTATATATGGAGGATATTTCGCTTAACTATCTTTGTAAAAGGTTGGATTATATCCCTTTCCAGAGGACTGTAACTTTAATTAAAACCGCATTCCAGATCAATACCATCTAGCGGGCTTACGAGACGCCGACACAAATAATATTCCGGCAGAGGCCCACTGACCCTCGTCAAAAGAACACTTAGCGCTTTTGCGCATCCGCGTTAGCTCACTAACCTAGGCGGTTTCAGTCACATAATGAGCTTTTATCTTAAATTGCCAGCGTCCTCCTAGAATGTATAATCTAACTTTCTATATATTTAATATTTAAATGTTTTAATTCCTATTGCCCTGTTAATATACTCCCCCTGTAAACTCTTTTCCCTATAACATAATAAATGCTGTCAAGAAGCATCTTCATTTGAATTATTTTGTTTCGATTTTTTCAAAACTGACCCGTACATTCAAAATACCCATAGACACCTCGCCACTAAGAACACCCCGCTATCTGAAAAGTCTAACTTTTTATTGGGAGATTTTGGTTAGACTCCCATATATATTATGTGTGTGTGTAACAACAAATACTCTTAGAATTTAAGAAAATGAAATGGATATCAAATCTTTATTATGCACATTCACTATATACACTACTGTTTGTAAAAAATACACCATGAAAGAATCATCAGAATTAAACTTTGCAGCAAATATCAATTATAGGATGTTACGTAAAATAGTAATGTTTCAGAGCCACCTTGCATGTAAAGCGCCCTCCTGAACTGATGCCAGCAATATAAATAGAGAGGCTATGGTAGGACGTTGAAAGAAATATAGTTAAAAATTATTTATTGTGCTTAGACGTTTAGGTAGAGACCTAAGTATGCCTCCTCGACGAAATAAGGAGAAATTCCATTAACTTACGGAATTTGAAAGGGGAGGATTATCAGCCTTCGAGAAGGAGGATTTTCCTATCACGCAAAAGGAGCTCGTGCGCACCGGAACAGTTCCACAGTGATACAGGATTTCAAACAGTAGTCACGAGCACCGGAGCAACTCGAAAAACTGGCAGTGGACGACGGAAGGTGACGTCAGCGCTTGATGATCGACCAGTAGACGGCCATACGTGGATTTCGCCGGGCGGTTGGCAGCACGTTGATCTGCTGCTACGGGTATACTAATGTCAGCTTCTTCAGATTCGTCGACGACTGCTGCACCATGGTGCGTGCAAGGTGCCTTTATGCAGGATCACTCCTCATCAAACCGTGACGGCTGCGTCTGCAATGGGCTCATGAGCCTGGAGGCCTTACTTGCCTCCAGGGAATGGGGAGGCTCAACCAAAGGGTTTAGAGCTGCATCCGACCCTCCAAGAAGTTACCGTAAAATCCGGCGTATAACGCGCACTTTTAACACAAAAATAAGAGTGAGATTTAGGGTGCGCGTTATGCCCAGGTATAAAAATGATAGAGTTTAGAACAAAACAAAAGATAGGCGCGAAAAGAGTGGAGACTTCACCATAAATTGAAATACCAACAGCACAAAGAAATGGTATTTCCTTATGAACTTATTGTAGTTCTAGAAATATACTATTTTTTTTTCTAAAGCTTGGAATAATATCTTGAACAAATGACTTCAAAACAGAAGAGCATTGCTGCAAATTACATTTCAAGGTTTCTTCGTAAAGGGGTGCGCGTTATACAGCAGATGCCGAAAACTAAATAACCCGCGGCTTGAAGTATAAGTGCGCGTTTATACGGCGATGCGTATTATACGTCGGATTTTACAGTATTTTATTTTCAGTTTTCAAAACATGTACAAAAAGGTCAGATGAAGGACCACTCCCCAAATTCTTGAAGACTGGGGAAGAATACAGCAAAAGCACCTTACCGTTACAATACAAATACAAAACACACACACAGATGTTATTTTCTAAGAAGGAAATACCCTGAAGCACATACATAGGACAAGAGGGGGGAAAGGAGAAAGAAATACAGGAAACAAAAATAATAATAAAAAATGTTTTTTGAATCATAATTCCAGTTGGAGACAACACTTCCTGTTGATATTATTTCCCGTTAATGGTTCTTTAGTTTTAAAAAAAAAGCACAAGAAAGATTTTTTTTTTCAGGACTAACATCCACCTCAATTATATATTAAAGACATAGGAATAGTACGGCTGTGTAAAAGATAAACCGATAAATAAAAGAGAAAGAAAAAAAGGAGGAGAGGTGTGAATTTTTGTAGAGATGTCATTTTTGCTAAAGGGGAGAAGAAACAAAGGGAATTTACCTTAAAGTATACTCAGAATGTTGACTAAAGTTAAACCAGGAAGCTGCAATATATTATAGCAGAGGAAAAAATAAGGTTTAAAAGACTTGAAGAAAAAAATTACAGAAAGAAAAAATGAAAAGGAATAGAACCGAAGACAGAAAAGGAAAAAAGAAATTAAGTCAACCTATCCACATATAGATTTGAAATAATAAAGCAGAATTAATTGTGTATGGAATGCTTTAATGTAATAAATAGAGTGTAAGGATAGGAAAGCATTCAGAGATGGAGTTAACTAAGGTGCTGTGTGATAGAAGTGAAAGGAGCAGTGGAATACATGTGTTGGAGCGATCCACAGAGGCAATTTGGAGAGGAAAAGATTAAAGATTGGAAGTTACAAGTAAGAGGAAAAGCCCATGATTGAATTTAGAAATGGACCAGATCTTTAGGATTCCGAAAAGGTCTTTAAGTTAGGATTAGTAAGAAAAAGCTTGACCCTTAATCCCGTATTACAATCATTCCAAGAGGAAGTTAGAAGACTCTAGGATAAATTTATTTAAGAAACCCCTAGAGAGAGGAAGAGGAACCGAAAACCTTGACCCTCATATACAGCTTTTCATAAAATCAGCGTAATCATTATAAAAGGTAATTATTTATGAGCTTTGGCCAGTAAGATTATAGTAGCTCCCTGAATTGAAACAATTTGAGATTTAATGGAATTGAGATAACAGGATTTATTTGTAAGATTATTAAGAAGAATAGAGGAGAAATTATCAGCATAAATGTGAATTTTGAAGTATTAGGATAGAGTGCCCAACAGACAGAACTCTGCCTGAAGACAAATTTAAAATCCTGAATCTTAAGAATGCATTTTAAAAGGGAGAGCGATAAAAATACACGAGGTGGAAACCAACCTGGAACCGATTTTGGATCCGTCAGTATACACTTCCCTCAAACGGGCCCTCGAAAGTATTAATGGGGAAGGAAAGAGAAAATCAGGAAGGATCTGATGAAGAGAAATAAAAGAGACCAACTTCGTAGAGGGGATAAGATCCTGTTGTTCCAAAGTAGAGGGAGCGAATAACAATATGAATGGCTGATAGGATATCAAGAGCGTCAGTAGGGATTTTTAATAAGTAAATCCTCCGAATAGATTTCAGCTTTTGGACCTGGAGAGAGGTCAGGGATCCGTAAGAGACGATTGGTTGAACAACCGAAGTATTTCATCAGAAAAATATGCTGGTGAATTGAAATGTTTGAAAACACGATAAAAGTTGCAAGAAATCCAGAGAATCTTATCTTTGATAGAATTTATATGGGGAGTCCAAGATAAGAGACTGCCTATGTTGACACTCAGTATTTGTATGACTTGGAGATATGGATGGAATTGAAACCAATTTTATAAAAATGGGATTTCTCCTGAAGGTCAGGCACAACAAAAAGAAACCACGGCATTGAAAGTGGACATCCTGAAACAACTATAAGAGCAGTTGTAGCAGTTTACTGTCAGGTAAAATTAAGCTCGAAAGTTTAGAATGGACTAAACTAAGGATTTTTGTGAAAGTATTATTATTTTCTAGAGTTCCTACGCGAGTCAAAACAGACAACTGCGAGATCGTCCGCAAAGGCTTGAAGAAGAGCAATTACAGAGTTAAAGAGGATAGGATGGTTGTCTTTTCAGATGAATCACTTCAATTTGGGACCATGAGGTCGCATTCGTGTTAGACGCTATGCGGTAGACGCTTTGCCTTCAGAGTGCGTTATCGAACGACATATAACCTAAAACTCAGAGCTATGGTTTGGGAGTATGATTTCGTATGATGATGGAAGATCAATTTGCTGCAGATTGGTGGGCCAATCTCAATAGCAACAGGTATGTCCGTAGAGTTGTTCTTTTCAGCCTAGGCATCCCTGGAGCTATCTTTTCAACACAATAATGCACGCCCACATATTGCAAGATTGTTCCTGAGACTTCTATTTCAGCCCAATGCATACAACTTCTTTGGCCTGCTTATTCGCCGGATATATTGCCTAGTAGGCACGTGTAGGGATTTGAGGTAGGTCAGCGTCTCGCTCGTGATCCATGTCCTCCAGCTTCAAAAGACGAAATTTTCTGCGCATACAAGCAATATGGAATTCTCTTCCACAAGCAGACATTCAAAATCTCTTTGACTCCATGCCACGTCGTATAGCAGCACTTATTGCAGCGCGTGATGGCTACACAAAATACTGATTTTGGACACTTAATATAGTCTTTTTGCTTTGAAAATTTCGTCATTTATTTATACTAATACAAGTCATTTGTGCATTAAATTTCATTTAATTCTGATGATTCCTTCATTTGCATTTTTTACAAACAGCAATTTAAAAAAAATATACACAATGATAAAAACGTTTCAACATTTGGTTCTTTTAATTGTTTCTTTCAGTACCTGATAAATTATGAGAATGGCTTACAAACGGAAGAAATTTTTATGGAGAAATGTATTATTAAAAACACACAAACATATCCATTTCTTTATAATAATAATTTCCTTCTTAGGATTTGAAATTCTAAAATTGATTATAGAGAGAGATATTAACTAGAGAGAGATTAAATGTCTTAAAAAGGACAACTACTAATGGAACTTTTTAGAGTAAATATGCGGCTAAATTTCAAAATAAAAAATAATTATTATTGCTTTAAATACAGTTTTAAATCGATCACTTTTTCTGTAAAAGTTATGCTTATTAAACGGAATATATCTGCGATTTCAATTTTGCATATTATGTCAGTAACGTAATTTTTCAAATGTACATTGAAATGTTTTTAAGTAAACTAAAAGTTTTACGAAGGATAATAAATTTTAATATTGATAAATTTTAAAATTAGTTTCAAAATTCTATTTTATGCTTCACTATATCTTAAGGCAACATACAAAAACGACATTTACTTGTATTGTAAATAATTATTTATATTATTATAAATTTATTTAAAATAATGCTAACGGAGTAAAAGTAATTAAGGTTTTTACAAATATAGAAATTTTTGTTTTATTAATGGATATAGTAAATGAACTTATAGAATGAAAGAAAACAAACATAAATTTTTCAAGTGCATCTTTTTTACTAGCAAAATTTGGTGAATTTCATTTGTTATAGTCAACCTCTTCTTCTGGTGTAACCCAGCAGTGGATGTGATTTGGACTGTAACAAGTTTGATGGAACGGAGTATAAGTAATTACTTGCGAAAGGACAGTAAACGTAGTTTGCGAATTTTTTATTAAAGTTTTAATTTTTTTTTTTTTTGATGGTTTTAAAGTAAAATTTTAAAATCTTCAATTTTTAAGCAGTTTTTTGAATCTTTGGACAATACACGGATAATAACGTTTGACAAACGAAAAAAAAGTTTCGTGTGATTAATTTTATAAATGACGAAGTTATTAAATGCTTAATTAGGATCTTGAGTATCTTTTGACAAATCATAAAAGAAATTGGGGGCATTTTATATTTTAAGACTCTGATTCTAAAAGACCAAAGTATGAACTTTTTAAATACAATTGAGTGTCAATTCATTACAATGATAAGAAATCCGTACAGAACGATTGATGAATTCTCTTCATAAAAACGCATCAATATTGACTCATTTTTGAAAAAATCGTAAAAAATGCAAAATATCGTTAGTTTGTAAAAAAGAATTATACCGTATCGTGGCGAAATAAATGATCTTTCTGATTCTTTAATTATTTTTGTCTGATTTCGGTAAGAAGAAAAGAATCGTAATTTTAAAAACCAAAAAAAAAAAAGGCAGGAACTCTTTCCTGCTTCAATGTGACAGCAACTTGGTGCATTCGGAGAACACAGAGTAACGATTTATTGTTAACGCTTTTACAAATTTCACTCCTCATAAAATTTCCATACCGGGATTTTTATATTAAAATCGATTCTTAAGGAGTAAACCCCAAAAATTTGACATTTTTTTTTAAATCCATAATCCAGAAATAAAATGAGTCTGGAAGGGGTTAATGGGACCATAAGTAGTAGTTCCTTCTTGAACATCACCTTCACCTTCCAGCGTAGCTTCCCTGTCTTCGTTCGCCTGCACTTTGAAGTCCTTATATTTATGGTTTTGAGTTCTTCCACCAACAAACGATTGATAAGAAAAGCTCACGCGATACAGGATCAAACACTCCCAAGTGATCGTGATTTCACTTTATTTGGATTAGAACACCTGCTATCTGTATGAGTACTTTTTCAATTATTCATTGTTCATCAAGAAAGCCAATATCCTGGAAAGTAATATTTGAAGAGGAAAACACACATTGTTACATCAAGTGTGACTACCTTCAAGTACCTTCTCAAATTTAAAATTTTTGGACACTGTTTTTAACTTTTAAACAAATCCGAGGAATACACAATTTACATTTCAGTTTGTTTGGCCAGTTTTTTGCCTAAAGTTTAGCTGTTAGCGAAAACCGTTCACGGTTTGAAATTCTGTTAAATGTGAAGTGATCATTAGAACCAAAGAGATATCCCGTAGTGACCAAGAACGTTGAAAGAAAACAAAAAGGAAAATAAAAAAAAATTGTGATTAATATTTAAATTAGCTTAATACATGCTAAAAATTTAAACCTGGAAACGTATCATACACTCGATAATACAACTGAAGTAATTTGCATTGAGATATTTTAAATGACAACAGCTGAAACAGCTTTTGCAATTAATTCTTAAAATATGATTAACACACACATTTTTTAAATTGATTTCTCCTTTAAAAAAAACGACTAAAATACGAATTTTTTTTCTTTTATTTCTAATGCAGCAGGCAAATACAGAGGCAAGACAAGTATTTTTATGCCATACAGATCCAAAATTAAAATACAGTAACAATGTAATATACAGAACACAGAATACAAAAATGTACATTAAAAAGTCGGTACAAAGAAGAATTATATAAAAAAGAAAAATGAAAATGATATATATAAAAACATTAAAGTAATATATATAAAAAAATAAAACAAGATCATGTCTGCAAACTATTTAGAAGGTCTGTATAGCCTCCCAATACCTTTAAAAATTTAAAAAACAGTGTTCTGAGAGATCGCTGAGCATGGGGAGAAGCTGAGCATATATCATCGCACCATTGCAACAATGGGGGCAGGTAGGACTATCAATTACTTGAAATCTATAAAGATTTGTATTTAAACGTCATGCATCGTAACTAGACGGAAGGTGTTGCTTATGGGATAGTCTGGGAGATCATAGATCACAAAAATAAGAAAAGTGAGATTTATAATTATTTTAAATGACATTGAGAATTTTATATTCTTATTATACATTGTTTCTTATGCTGATTCGTTCATATATTTTTCAGAACTATAAGTAATTAATTTGCAGAACAATATTTCTTGATTACGATTGACCTTATAAATTTCAAATCCAAGTGAAATTTACTTTTTTTGTAGACAAAAATTTTCATTTATAAATTGGTATTGATGTTTGCTGAGGAAGGGCAATTTATTGCATCATTGTTATTGTTAGTTTAAAAAAATTTTCGCACATGAATGGTATTATACAAAGTAATTTCTTTCCAAGTTTTTACTATTGAACTTTTATTCATAACATATTACCCAATAATGGTAAATATCAAAATGAATTATTTCAAATGAAAACTATGGATGCTTCTCATTTACACTTTATTGCATTTTGTCCTGTTCAAATATTGATCTCCCCTACCCTATTTTGCAGCAAATACCACTTTAATGAAGGGACTGCAAATTATGTGGAAACCCACAAGTGAAAGCCATACTAATAATATACAAATACAATTTTTTTTTCCAATTTTTCACACACACAAAAAAAGTATTCTAAACAAAACATTAGTCATTCGGGTCCAGATCATTATATTTTGTCATAAACAAAAAAAACTTTTTTTCTTTCTTCACAAAAGAAAAAAAATGTATTGTAAACACAAAAACAATTGCATCAGCAACGATTGAGTAAATGTAATGATTCATTTCCACAAGACTGTTAACAAACATTAGTCATTCTGTTCCAGATCATTATATTTTCTCATATACAAATAGAACTTCTTTTTCCTTTCTTCACAAAAAAAATGTATTGTAAACACAAAAACAATTACATCAGCAATGATTGAGTAAATGTACTGATTCATTTACTCAAAACTGTTAACAAACATTAGTCATTCTGTTCCAGTTCGTTATATTTTCTTATATATAAATATAACTTCTGTTTCCTTTCTTCACAAAAAAAAAAATGCATTGTAAACACAAAAACAATTACATCAGCAACGATTGAGTAAATGTAATGATTCATTTACACAAGACTTTTAACAAATATTACTCATTCTGTTCCAGTAGTTCGTTATATTTTCTTATATACAAATATAACTTCTTTTTCCTTTCTTCACAAAAAAATGTATTGTAAACACAAAAACAATTACATCAGCAAAGATTGAGAAAATGAAATGATTCATTTACACAAAACAGTTAACGA
Source organism: Trichonephila inaurata madagascariensis (assembly GCA_019973955.1). NCBI lineage: Eukaryota > Metazoa > Arthropoda > Arachnida > Araneae > Nephilidae > Trichonephila > Trichonephila inaurata. Next base: position 1,043,464 of record BMAV01024204.1, read on the forward strand.
ATATTACTCATTCTGTTCCAGATCGTTAAATTTTCTTATATACAATGGGAACTTTTTTCTTTTTCACAAAAAAAAAAATGTATTATAAACACAAAAACAATTACATCAGCAATGATTGAATAAATGAAATGTTTCATTTAAATAAGACGTTTAACAGAATTACTCATTCTGTTCCAGTTCGTTATATTTCCTTTTTTCAACATTTGAGAATAAAATTGCGTGAGCCCTCTTACAACCTTTGTAAAATTCGACTTGGGTATCATTCTGCCAGCCCATTTCACTGTCAGATGTACTCAGGCTTTTGAACATACAATATTTCACTCCCTGAAATTTGTACGCCAAGTATTCTTTGTCGTAATTTGCCAAGAGTCGCTCGTTGGGAAAAGGTTCAATGCTGTCATGGTTCATTGCAAGCACGAGAGATTCGTAAATGCTGTCTTGCTTTATAAATTCTCTGTAATGGGCTGGGCTGTGAGACCAGAAATCTCTAAGAAGACTAGCATAATCATAGTCCATCCATCCAACCATCATTCTACCAAGAATCAATTCCAACAACTCACGAAAGTTGTGTTCGCTGAGATACGACCATAAAAGATCAGCTACATCCACGAACTCGTTTTGCAAAGGCCAATCCAAAAAGTATTCTAGCAGATGAAGAGCACAGTTTTTAAAAACGTCCTCACGAGTACTTGCGTCTGTTTCAGACAGACATAGGAGCAAATCCTCAAAATCCATAGTTTTCCAGAAGATGCTATTGCTCAAGTACTTCAGCTTCCGCGAGAGAAAAAACTCAGAAAAGGTTTTCCGATGAAATAGGGGAGTTTGCTCTTTGTCCGCTTCAGGGGGTGTTTCGCTGTGCAAGAAATCATTGACAAACCAATAAGGTAACTGTTTATTTTTCGTCCATAATTTTTTCTTCTCACTAGAGGACATTGTGTCCCAAAGGGAATGCGACTCCGAGTCCATATCGTAGAGACAGGCGAGTTTGTAACGGTATGGGCGCTGCAACGCCTCGTTCGAAACCAACACTTCGGCGGTCTTCTTCCTGTCGATTTTACCACGGGACTTCCACTGCAGACTCCCCTGGAATTCAGAACAAAAGGGGAAAAAACCAGAATGGTCCTTCACCCAGTTGTCGATTTCAAAGGTAAGGATACGAACCACAGTAAAGAGTTTAGTTTGTAAAGGTGGCGGCAGTGAAGTAGCGGATATCTTGCTTTCAACAAGGTCTTCCCATTTCTTGGTGGGAAGAACATCCATTGGAACCCTCAATCGCACAGATGTACTGCTTTCGGGTTGAATGAAAACGGCTGCCTCATCCACAGGTTGCTTGCTGCGCATCAAGGGTTTCACCTGACACTCATTGATCCGCAACTGATTCACTTCTTCACTCATTGGAAAGGGAGGCTTTCTCAGAAACATATGAGTTTCTTTACTGAGAAAAGCAAAGGATGCGTTGCCATATTCATGTACTACGTCTCTGATGTCCTTATCATTGCAAATGGCGACGGCAATCTTCACAAGCGCCAGCTGCCGAAGGCTCAGCACGGGAAATTTATTCAATGCCATTCTCAGTCAAAGGCTTTAGAAGCAAACGTTCAACATCTTATTTCAATTCTCAGACAGAATCTGCAATGGAAGAAAACAGTTTTTAAAGTATCATTACTGTAAAAAATTAAATGATTACTTCATCACAATTCGTTAAAAATGATCAGACAAACGAGATAGGAAGATGAGGTAGGGAAAAAATTTTTTGGTTTCACAGTACTCTAAAAATAACAAAAATATCAATAGTTTTGTTTAACGTTTCATATATTTGGGAAGACTGTAGCCCAAAATTTCAGATCTCAAGATTAGTTTTTAAAATATGTGAAGTTTTCAGAGTCTAGATTTTAGTTTCGTTTTAATTTTAAAGCATTGCTGCATTTCTAAATTGAAGAAATTGAAAATATTTTTGAAAACAATTCCTTTTTTTCAGTGGAAAATGGCTATCAGCTGCAATTTTCATTACTAAAATCATTTCTGTTTGCTTATTTTTGAGTTTTTTGTGTTCTCTCTCAGTTACTTAATTAAGATTGATCAGCTGATACTACAATGAAACTTCAGAATATTGATCCTCTAAATACAAATATTGCAAAAAGAACCGAATATTTACATAAAGTACCAAACTACATTATAATAAATATATTGCAGGACTACATTACAGTAAAAGTCCCTCAACAAAGATTTAAACTTCCTAAACTGCCCCAGTTTAAAACTGAGAAAAAATTAGATATTATTTACAAACTTGGTGACTTCTATTGCTTAAGTTTGCATCATTATTGCTTTTTGTATAAATGTTTCATGTTTAAAATTTTTTGTGAAAATATTAGGTTAAGATTAAAGTTAAATAATCTGTCTTCGTAACAAATGCTATCAAAATTATGCAAAAGAATGTTTTGAATTAAAAAAAGGATGTCAAAATTAATTATAGTAGAGTTTTGATACAGAAAATAAGTTGGAAAATAACATATTAAAAAATTACAGCTTTACAGGCATTATAAGTTTTTATTGATGTCTTTGCAAACTTTAAATGCGTTTTTCTCAGTCTTAATTTTAAAGATGTAGGTATTTTCTAATCTCTGAGGCTTTTTTCTGTTGAAGACAGTTTTTTGTAGATACTTCCAAATATTTGTTCTACAAAAGTTAATACGGATTTAGGTTTGAGATCAATGGTTATTTTTTATAACAATGCTCTAAAGTTGATAATTTAAAAATTTTTCTATTTTTTTTCCAAGTTTAGCTATAAAAATAATTATTAAAAATCAACAAGGAACAGATTTTCAAAGCCATACTAACTTTTGTTCCCAATAATCTAAGAAACATAAATCTCTTAAAATAATTACATTTATAAAAAAATTTAGCATTTTATAAAATTTTTTAAAAAACTATATAAATGTTTAATTTTTTAAAATTGGGAAATAGTTCTTCTCAAACTGACTTTTTATTTTCAGAATAAATGTAATAGTGTAATCTTATTATAAAATATAAATTACTTTTGTGCTATTACTGTCTCTAAAAACACTTTTTGAAAAAGGGTACTCTAGGTAGCTTTAAATACAGTAACTATTATTTTTAAATAGAGTAGAGAATAGAAAAGTAAGAATTGAAAGGTCTTAGTTATACAAACAGCTTGAAAATTATTTATTTATTTATTTATTGGTTATATTATTTGTTCATCGAAAATAGAGAAAAATTACTAGAAAAAAAGCACGAAAATAAAAATAAGTTGTCCATAAAGTAGTTAGAGGAAGTGGGAGGGAATAATAATGACTTGTGTGGATTATCAAAAGAGCAAAAGTTCTAAAGAAAAATATTTTTGAATTTATCATTCTAACCTTTCTGAAATGAATCAAAAATATTAATGCAAAATAAAAAAATTATTAGATAATGAAATGGATAAAAAAATATGCATTTTATGAATTTAAATTTGCGTATTCTTGTACTCAAGTGGGATACCCAATTACTTTATGGAAATATCTACTTTTGTTGTAATGCATCATTACGAACTTGAATAGATTTTAATTATTCGCAAGTATTTAAAATGACCCGGATTTTTTTTTTTTTTCACGATTAAGATTATGACAAGTTTCGATATGTGGCTTCTAAAAGAAGGATTTTATTTGCAGCACCTATAAAATATATTTATACTTCAAATCTAAACTATGTTGCGGCTTTAAAATAAAAATTCCTTGAATACTGAATGTAGTGAGTGAGTGCGTGTTATGGCGGCGCAACAGTCAATTTTGGCTGGACTGCGCCAAACATTTGTTAGAGTAATAAAAGCGTAATAAAAAAGGGCGAAAAATGTCGATGAAAACAGAATTCCAAACGTAAAAGGCACAAACTCAAATTAAAAATAAAAATCTGAATCCAAAAGTAAAAGCAAATAGATTTTGTTGAGGGTACAATTAGTATAATGTTACGTTTCTGTTAAGTAATATTAATGCAAGTTCGCTTAGCTTTGAGTGGTTTATTTCCATAAATACACTACATCTTAGAATTTTTAAGACAGTTAAGAATAAGATTACAGTAAGGAATATATATACATATATATATGCACTCATGGACAAAAAAAAATTAGCGCACCAAGTAGGAGTTGTCAAAATGAAATAAAATTTTACATACGTAATGATTACTTTGAAATAAGTAAATGATTAGAAAATCAAAGAAAAAGAATCATTTATTTCAGAGAAAAAGGCAAAACAACGGAGGATTTAATACCCTGCTGAACCCCTTCTAGCGCGAATGCACAATGCGATACCATTAGGCATCGAGGCATATAAGTTCTGTATGATGTCTTGAGACATTTCGTTCCATTCGTTCCATATGTGCTGTACCCCTGCATCTAGTTCGTTCAAACTCGTGGGATGACCAACCCGCCCTCTCAAAAGATCCCAAATATGCTCGATTGGAGACAAATCTGGGAATCGGGCAGGCCAAGAAAGGATAATACAGTGCGGAGACAGTATTGTGACACCTTTGCCGCGTGAGGTCGAGCATTGTCTTGTTGAAAAATGGCTCCTGGGAGCCGTTGCATGAGTGGCAACACATGTGGTTGCAGGATGTCATGGATATACCACTGGGCTGTCATGGTGCCACGGATCAATACTAGAGGTGACCGTATATTGTAGGCAATGGCACCCCACACCGTCACACCAGCTGTGAGAGCGGTGTGTCGCTGTAAAGCAAAGGCGTTACAGGGACACAGGGGCGTTACAGGGGACCCTGAGGTTGAGGCGTTCACCATGGGTTTCCACACACGAACACGATTGTCATCACTGCTGAGATTGAATCTGGATTCGTCGCTAAAGACGACCCATTCCACTGCAGTCCAGTTTCCTCGTGCGCAGCACTACTCCAAACGGAGGCGTCGATGGATGTGCGTCAAGGGCAGCACACGTAATAGGCGCCGTGATCCCAAATGTCCTTCAGCCAGGCGCCTTCGTATGGTTCGCGAAGATACAGGGGCCCCTAGTGAAGGTGCTACCTGTGCCTGGATGGTAGCTGATGAAGCAGTTGGCTGTACGCGTGCATTTCTTACGATATGGCGGTCTTCTCGACGACTGGTCTGTCGAGGGCGTCCTGAGCCTGGTCTTCGCGTAAAGGACATCTCTCGGATCCGCAGGTCCCAACAACCCAATCAGAGCGGCCTAATGGACGAGCTGACCACCCAGCTTCCATCCCCTCTCAAACTGTGACAGCAGCTCATATTGTCTTCAAAAACGGCGCAATGGCATGTCTACCTCAGCCCTTCCTTTGTAAACGATTCAGCACACTCAAACAAGCTTTGGTTATCTGTTTTATACTCCACGGAGAACGGCGTTAAACGCCCTCTACCAGCTATACGTAATGCGCAATGACGCTGCATTTCTAATCATTTGCATATCTCCCCGACATGTACCTTCATGCTAAGTTTCGTTACGATCCTGCAATTATTTCTTGGTTCGCAAATTTTTTTGTCCATGAGTGTATATATTTTACAACTTTTTCGCTTGGTATTTTATTTTATTTTATTATACTATATCTATACATATAGGCAGAGAGTACCTAGTTTTAAAATTAAAAATTTAGCTAACATGCAGTTTTTCAAAATTTATGAAAAGTGTGGGAGAGGTTAGACTATATTGTTGTTTCCCGAAAATGAAGGACAAAAGAGTAGAGCCAAAGCAAATAAGTATCCACTCTAACCATTCCATTTTCCAATATGGCGGTGAAGGTGCGAGATATCTTTCAAAAGATGTATACCTTTCAGAAGATGTTTTTGAAAATAATCGATGAAGTCCCATGATGTGCAACGGTAAACCTCTTGCCCTAACTTATAATTGACAATGGGTAGTCTTAGGCAAGCGCATTTTTTTCTAAATGCTAATGTTTTTCTTGAATGTAATCTTTCTTTTATTATTAATAAAATAAGTAAACGAATACATTAATTATTAATGTTTTATGTGATGCTCACTACTACTTTTAATCACTTTATTATATAAATACCTTTCAATAAATTAAAAACGAAAAATTTAAAATACTTCATTTTCCCTACATTTTTCTGAGTTGTTTTACTGTAATCGAAAAAATATTTAAAAATATCAAATTTTTCAAAAAAAAAATATTATTGATATATATTTTTTTGAGACATTTCAACTACTTATAAAAAAATACATCTTCCCTTTTTTTTAAAAAAAAATAACATTGAAAAAAATAAAAACTACAAGTACAAAAAAAAAAAAAAAAATGATCATAAATTTTTGTTTTATAGCCGACAACACGCGAATGTATGCAGAGCCAATAATTTTATTTCACCATTACATAATTTCAATTAAATGAAATTTTCTGATGCAATAGACGTTGTATACATCTATATGTGTATGCGTGTTAAATATATATGGCTGAGTACATTTTCAAAACTTATTGAAAAAATGTGAGTTACTATTTCTAATTTAACTTTTCAAAATTTTTACATTTATCAAACATCTATATAGTCAGAGAAACAAGGGTATGTAATACTAGGAACTCAAATTAAAATATTTATTGATAATTAGAAAATTTATTTAAAACAATACATACAAGCCTAATATTCATATTAATGTTCTGGGAGTAATTATTCACTTTTAGAGAACAAATTAATTTTTAATGAACTTTTTGGTATTCAAATATGAACAGCATTTTCAATGCTTTACAGAGTTCTCTCACAACAACTTTTTTTCTCCCTCTAATTTTATAAACACGGTGGAAAAATATCACTTTATATAATTTTTAAAGTGTGTTTAAGGACTTTTAAAAAATTTTTTGGCAAACTCAAATTTGAAAACCAGGTAGAGTTCAATTGAAAAATACACTTTTTAGAGATTTCAGTTTTACATTACTCACGTTAAACTGTATAGACTTTCGTATTACTTCGTCAACCACACACACACACACACACACACACACAATTTCGCCAAATCAAAAGGTATTGCAGCCATATTGGCGATATCGAATAAAACTGCATGAATTTTAAAAAAGGAATACGCTGACGGAAAAATTGAGTGCAAAAAATACAATGTAAAAAATAATAAACATATATATATAATTATAAATAAATAATAATCAATACAAAAATAAAATAAAACAATTTTAAATATTTAATATAATTATTTTATTTTATTATTATTAATTTATATTATGTTATTTTTATTTTAATATTACATATAATTATTGTAATAATAATATAATATTGATTATTATATAATAATAATATTATTATAATTTTATTATTTAAAAATTCCGTAAATCCCAGGTTGGCATTTCGGTATTCGAGCTCGCCATTTCAACGAATGATTAAGTTTAAAATGGCGGCAAGTGAGAAATATGAAACACATGGTTGCCAATTCAGCGCCCACGACACGCAAGAAATCGGCGTTGCCAATTGGGTGAGTTACCTCTAAAGTTGGCATGGTTGCGATATAGTACGTAAGTACAGACATCGCCGAATGATGTCAACCTACAAACGAACAAGATTATTGTGTTTGTACGTGAATACCAACAACTTACATTTCTTGCGTAGTCATTTTAAGAAATTTTTTGAAATTGTACCTCTAAATATATTTCTAATTATATCTTTTAACTTTAAAAAAATACATATTCTTTAAGTTCTCAATTTGTGTGATCTTTAAACTTAAATGCACAACACATGCTTTGAAAAAAGCCCAGTTTTATAGCAAATATATAAAATTGTACAACAGACAGATGGATTTACATTTCAGGAAATAAAAGATAGCTCCACTGTTAACAGGAACAATTTTTTCGAGAAAGTTCAATTTAATGCATTGTTCATAACAGCACATTATTCCGGTATTTATAAATAGCAATTAACTCAAAAATAAATTTTTACAAAATTTAATTATTTGCAGTAAAACTAAAAAAATTTACTATACCAATACAGTGGAAACATTTCAAATAAAATGGAAATTGTTTCAAATTTTACAACAACAATATTCATAACCAATAATGAAAATTTTGAAAAAAATTTGTAAATAATTATTTGGTTTACAATAAAAAGTCAAAATTAAAGAAAACAGTAGACAGCTTAAGAATAATTTTCAAACTTTCAACATTCATAAGAGATTTACATCGTACAACATTTTCAAATGCCGATGCTTTGTTCTACCTACGATATTATTCTGAATAAGTTAAAAAGAAAATTGTATGATTTTCTACAACGAAAATATACCAAGAAGATTTTAAAGAAGCTTGAAAATTTTAAATTTATGTATAAAAAATAAAAAAAATTTCGCTAATTTTTTTTCTCTTACAGTACATTATTTTATACAGTTCTTATGTTGACCAGCCGTAGCTGGAAAATCTAATATTCGATGTAACTTGTTTTTTAAAAATTAATAACTCTAAATCTCAACTTTTTCAGAGATTAAAAATGAAGAATCTTCATAATCACTGGTATTTTAGCTACTCTTTCAGAACTAAATGAAGCAGTTTGAATATGAATCCTTCATTTTTCTATTTTTAAAAAAGTGTCTTATCCTATATTTCTGCATTTGTAAAAATTTTCACAGTTAATTCTTAAAATAGAAAAAAAAGTCTAATATTTTTTTGTAATGCTCTATCCACACATTTTTACTTTTGAATTGTAAAATTATTTTTATTGATTTCTTTACTATTATTATATTTTTATTCCAAACAACTTTCGATATATTTTTCAAATTTTCTTCGTTTCTTAGTCTAAATTTATGTCCTGCATATTAATTTTGATTAACAGTATTACTGCTAAAAATTAAAACCTTTGTTTGTATCTACACAATGTTAATTAGATATATAACTGTAAATCAAATTTTTATCAAAAATATCACACGCAGAACATAAACACTTGGTTAAAATAAAGCAAATTATACGCAAACATAAAAAATTAACATTATTTAAACACATATAACGCAGTTCATAATTTAAATTATGTACTATAATATTTTAATAATTTATTTTCCGATAAATATTATTCAGTTCTCTATTGATGAGCTTCTTAATTTTGCTTCATTTCTTTTTACTATAGCATTTATATTTGTAAACAATTAATGTCCAACAGATTCTGAACTAATTTTTTAATCGTTCAATTATTTTTTATGTTAAAAAATTAAAGAAAAATTCAATGAACTACAAATGACAGAGTTGATAATACTTACCAGACAAAATTTAAGGCTTCAATCTTGAAGGATCGACACGACAGAAGCAGAATTCTCTCTCGGAAAATAACACTGCTGATTCGACGGAGTACAGTAAAACAATGGCCGTCTTACCCAGCACCTTAGTATGTGGTGCTGTCTTTCCCCACGACAGCTTAATCTAGTTCCAATGCGCATGCTTCCCCTGCATGCCGCATATCGACCGACGGTTATCTTTCCTGCACGTTCAATGCTTTTCAGTTTTACCACCAGATGACGATACTTGTACTTTTTTCCCCAGGAAATTTTTACCGCACAACGAAGCAATGACGAACTCGACAAAAAGCCAAAAAAGTAATTTTTTAAAATTTAATTAAAACTTTTAAGTTTGTTTCACTTACTTTTTATTTGATGTAGAAGATTTCAGAGAATCGCGATTGATCATTTTATAATCTCACTTTTACCGTTATCGTATTTTAATTAAAATTAACTTTTGTGAAGGAAATTAGTGCATCTGTTGTTATTCGTCTCCAGATGCAAATCATTCTAAATGAAATTTTTCTTGTTACGTTATTTTTACTACGACGATGTACTTATTTTGCTGATTTTACACGTAATTTTAAGTAAGAATATGATATCGTTGTGTTTATATTCTAGTCAACAATTTAAATAATTAAGAAATAAATAAAAATTATATAGAAATTTATTTTTATGTGGTTATACTTCGTACTATTTCGAAATTGATTTGATATTTTGTTTATTTATAACGGGCTATATTTTAAAATATTTTCTTAAATCTATGTTTTAATGTTTAAACATATATTTTAAGAAACTTAATACGTTTATTACTTTTTGATTTAGAATATTTAACATGGAAAGAAAGAGAGGAAATTATATGAATCAAAGTGCTTGTATTTCTGATTATTTAAGTGATGAGAATTCCGAAGATATAATTTTGCCTGATGAAGTTGATGTATTTTTTTGAAAATGAAAATGAAGAGGGTATAAGTGGTACCACAGATGTAACATCAGTTATTACCATAAACATCAGTGAAGTAAAGGCTGGACCTTTATTTCATTGAGCATTGATTTGGAAAACAGAAAAGTAAAACCTTTAAATTTGAATCATGTCAGGACAGTTGTTACGTCTCAATGATATTTGTTTCATATTTAATCATTTATTCCTTTCTTTTTTAGAATGATAAGCCGTGGACTAGTAATTGATGTTGATGAGCAGATTCGAACATAAAAAGTGTTCAGAAATGATTTCTATAATACGTTGATGAAGATTTTTTGGAATAGGTTTATATTCTCTGTAACAAAAAAAAAAAAACCTTCAATCGATTTGTAGTGGATAACTACAAAAGCCAGTAACAACCTCCCGACAGAGGTGATCACTTTTGTCTAGTGGTATGTTACGTGCTTACAAATCTATAGGTCACGGGTCCAACCTCCTCATTGGTGACCTAGACAAGAAAAACACATCCTTCGCGCAGCTGTCATGGCGCCATCTACCCGCTGCAAGAGTAATCAAAAGCCATCAGACCTACTTGACGCAGCAAAAACAAAGTCGTCAGACTCACTTGACGTAACAGCAACAGCTCACACGCTCGCCATAACAACTATATCGTTCGTTCGCCTATCCACAGAATCACTGGTGGGGGAGTAATGTAGCGGATAACTACAAAAGCCAGTAACAGTCCTTGGACAGAGGTGATCACTTTTGTCTAGTGCAGGGATGACGAACCTTTTCGAGACGTGGGTCAAATTTTGTTCATATTTCTTTTTTAGTACTCCTCGTGGGTAACTAATGCCTATTAGCACCAGAGTTAAGTTTAAAAATTTTTAACTGAGTATCTTTAAAACTAAATAGCTTTAAAATTCAATTGGCTTAACGGGTAAAATGGGCGTGATTTGATGATTTAAAAATTTTTAGTGGAGTTAAAAATTCTTAAGTGTTTGGTACAAATTGCAATAAGTGTTTGAATAAACAAGGAATAACGAAAATTACATACAATATATATTATGAAATATTACTATTATATATTAAATATTACTATTATATGAAATATTATTATTATATGAAATGTTTTTTTAAAATTAGGTTCATATTTCATATTCATTAGTTTAACGCAATTCGCAGTTAATTCCCAGTCAAGTCTATTATTTCTATTAAAATATTTTACAAAGTTCATTGGAGAAAATAATTTTTCATACGAATATGTGGACTCAAACATCATTAAAAGAGCATTAACTAGTTTTTTTTATTGATATAAAATTATTTAGTAAAGAATATCATACGTTTATTTTTACTAAGGGATATCAATAAATTATACACTACTCTCACAGTTTTCCTTCTACATGAGAAATCAACTCTTCAAATTTTGTTTTCCACCCTACGTTGCTTCGGAATTCAACTAATTGCATTTCTAAATTATCGCAACTTGACCACATAAAGTCAGTGAACTCCATTGTTTCAATTCCTGTTTTGTATGGATATAAAATAAAGTGAAATGTATTTTCTAAACTTTTAAATTGATTGAATCTCTCCTCAAAAGCTTGTTTTATTTCCTGCATAATCATTAAATATTTTTTAATTGCATTTTCTTGAATGTCAACGGAGTTTTCAAAAATTATTGTGCTTTGAAAATGATTTTGTAATTGAGGAAAATATTTCATGATTTTCATTTCCAAATCCTTAGTAAGGATATCAAGTTTCGTCATAAATACTTTAATATTTTCAAACTTCGTTAAAACGATTGGTCTATACCCTTGAAGTATTTTATTCAATTCATTAAAATGCTGAGTGACGTCGCATAAAAACAGTCAATCATTTAAAAAATGTATATTGGATGATTCATTGAAACTATTGTCTTTTTCAATTAAAAAAAGAGCTTTTCTTCTAATAAGTGATTCAGGACGACCGAAAGTAAATCATCGAACGTTGGAGTATGTCCAAATCCTTGAATATTGGCATTCAATTTCCTCTAGAAATTGTGCAGTTTATAAAGAGTTCTTGCGTTTGATTATTTTTATTACAATGGCATTACACTGGGGAAAAAATGTTTTTTAAACCATGTTTCGCACATAAAACTTGCTGGTGTATTATGCAATGAAATTCAATCAGAGAATGTGAAATATTTTCCTTAAAATATACTGAATAAATCGAATGTTTTCCCTACCCTTCTAATTGCACGTTACAGAAATTATTTTCTATAGGTCAAAATATCCATTTCTTTCAATGCAATATCAAATTCTTTGAAAATATCAAGACCGGTACACTTTTCTTTCAACGTTATTAGTTTTATTAAATCTTCTTTCATTATATTTCCATAATTATACCGAGCAGAAACTGCTAATGGTGCAGAACCATTTCTATCATTACTCTCATCTGAAGTAATTGAATACCTTTCTGCATAATTTAAGCCATTATGTATTTGCAAAAAAATATTTTTTTCTAATTCTATTACTGAATATTTAACGATATTACGACTAATAGGTAACTCATTAATGCGTTTTATAATCAAGTCTTTTACTTTAAAATCAGCAAACAGTGTAGGACTACATTCTAAAAGCGCGAAGAAAGTGCTTTGAATATGGTTATTTGCTTTGGTTCGTTGATTTTTTTTTTTAATAAACAAAATGTGAGCAAAATTGTACACTTTATTTGATATTTTGTAAACACTTTAGCTTTATTTTAAATACTACATACTTTCGTATTCATTTGATATCATTTGCGTTACTTTGGAACTGTAATGATCAAACTGAAGGTTATGACACTTTAAATTGCGTTTTTGTCAATGCAGGGTTGAAAAAAACAATAGAACATAAAAATCCCGCAAATTAGAAATTCTAAATAAACCCACGTAAGCAAACAAGTGGATGCCTAGCAATCGTGGGTCAGTTAAAAACGCTTGCGTGAGTCATAGGTTCGCAGTCGCTGGTCTAGTGGTGTGTTACGTGCTTACGAACCCATAGGTCGCGGGTTCTATCCTTTTCAGATTAAGACTTTCAAGTATGAAATCGTGAAAATGGTCTACATAGATGTAGTAATGGGAACTTTAAAAGATCCTCAAGAAGGGTGGCCAACCTCTTTGGGAAGTGTGCCACTCTCTGATAAAAAAAAATTATGCGTGCCACTTCAAACAAAAGAATATAAATAGGAAATAGCTATTTATAGGCTTTTACAAACCTAAATAGTGCAGATTTTATGCAAATATATATATATATTTGATTTATATATATATATATATATATATATTTGATTTATATATATATATATATATATATATATATTTGATTTATATATATATATATATATATATATATATTTTATATATATATATATATATTTTTGATTTATATATATATATATATATATATATATTGTGTGTTTTGTTTTTGTGTGTGTGTGTGTGGGAATAAACCGAAATCTTCCAAAAGATTGGATTCTTCAGATGGCAAAAGGGGTTTTTATGGCGTGGTGTCTGGGGGTTTTTAGGGTGTTTTATAGTTAATTTCGGAAAAAAAAAGGCAACATAGTTCAAGAAAACTAGTTGAAAACTAAATAATTTATTAAAATTATGGGGGATTATTTACATGGGGAAAAAATATTTAAAAAGAATAGGGAAAAGTTAGATAAGCATTTTTCCCGGAAGAAAAAGGAAAAGTTAGACCCACATTATTTTAAAAGGGAGGCAATTGAGATTAAATAGAATTCATTATGGTACTATTAAGATTTACCGCCTGGCGCGGACAAAAGTCCCTTTGACGCGGGGGAAACCGACTTCTCTCGACGAATGTTAAGGTGGGCCTCTGGCGAAAAAGGTTCATGTCGGGGGGTTTTTTAAAAGGACGCTAGATGGCGTTGATGTGGAATACTTTTTTTGATCAGAATTGCCGACCTCGGTAAATGTGATATGATCTAACTTCTTAAAAAATAAAATACCCTAAAAAAACCCACCCCCCCCTTTTAAAACTGAGCTGGTCTCTCAGCTCTTAAAATTTTGAGAGCAAAAATTATTTACAAAAAGAAAGCTAAATTGGATTCAGCTATAACCAAAAATTTTTTTAAATATATGAATGTTTATGCAAAAAAAAAAAATATTGTTTTATTATAATAAAATATACAGTAAAAAAGATGCATACCCGATTTTTTAAATTTCCCGGATCTAAAATAAAACAAAAAAAATACCAAAATATTCTATATTGCGACTTGCAATTAACTAAATACCAAATCACAAACCAAAAAAATATCCTTCAAATGGGTCGAAGGTAATGAATAATACTAAAATATAATAATTTTTTTTAAAACAATATAAGATAATTTTTTTGGGAAAACGGGGTTTTCCACATAAAAACAATTAATTTCTCAAAAGGGAAATAATATGAAAAGATTAAATATAATAAATTACTATAAAAATTTAATTTGTATAAAAATTTTTCTTTTAAAACCCAGCTGAGGTGGTGGGGGAGTTCGGTCCTTCGTGATGACCAACCCTTTTCCCACTTCATATCTATCTCTAGAAATTCACTTTAATTTTTTATTAAGGACCAAAGAACTTTGGTCGTAGTTTTAAGTCATTTCCCAAATTGAGTCCTTTGGAGGGCCCTACTAGATCCCTTTTTTTGTACATTAAGTATTTTTTCTTTTTTTTGTTGTATGTCTTTCTTTTCCTCAGATTGAAATGGTTTCGATTTTCCCTTTTTGTCGTCATTCCTTAAAATTCCCGTTGTTCTTGTCGTTCTTCCGCCTTTTTCTTCTAGCAGTAGGTCTTTTGATTCGAATGTCCTCCTTTTCCCATTTTGGTTCCTATTAAAAGTTCGAATGATGTCCTTTTTGTGCTTCGACATATAGTGCTGTTTAGTATTCTTTGTAATCTGTCGACGTATTTGTACCTTTTCGTTGGAGTCGTCTAACGATAGCTTGGAAAGGACTGGAATCAAAGTTCGGTGTATTCGTTCAACTTGCCCGTTTCCTCTAGGAATGCCTGTTGCAAAATTTGTAGATTTTGGGGTAATTTTTCTTCAGTACAGTAGTCGTTGAAAAATTTTTTGAAGTGAACGCTGAACCTCTGTCAGTGATAATTCTTACAGGGTTCCCAAAAAGGTTTTTTCTGTTGTATTTTTTAATTTTTTAAAAAGGCTTTTTTTCAGCAGACACAGTTTTAACAGGATATACCCAAAATAAAATTTGGTAAATCGTCTATTACGGTCAAAATTGTTGATAATTTTTATTTGGGGAAGGAAAAGGGCCAAGGGAAGTAAACTTGAATTACGTACTTAGAGGGATTTTTTACTTTGGAAATAGGATTAAAAACCCTTTTTTTTGCCTGTTTTCTTTTGGCTAAGATACATGGGACACAATTAACTATTACTTTTTAACGACGTTGGTTAAGTTTGAAAAAAAATTCTTGTTTTAAAAAATTTCTTCTGTTTTCGCTACTGAGAAATGACCTTTTTTCGTGAATTATCTTAATTTGTTGCTTCCATTGCTTTTGGGGTTACGATTAATTCTCGACCATTTAAGTTTTTTGTAGAGTATACCGTTCCGTTAAAAAAAATTCTTCTGATTCTTGCTTCTCTAGAAGCGACCAATTTTAGATCTATCTCTTCTTCTTGTGCTTTTTCGGCTTTAAAGTTAATGATCGTTACAGATTATCATTACTGGATATCGATTTAAAGAGCATCAACAATGTTTCTTCGACTTCCAGCTCTATGCTCTTTTTCCCCAAATAAAAATTCTTCTAATTGGGTCCCATCTGGCTATACGAGAAATTTTTAAGATTTTTTTTATGCATGGTCTTCTGAAATGCTAAACAGTCAGTTAAAATTTTTTAAAAATGTTGCCCAAAAAAAGATAAACACGAAATTTTTTTTAATGCTTTGATAATTGCGAGTAACCTCTAGTTCGTAGCTATCATACTTTTCTTCTGTTTGTATTTGTTTTTTTTTCGACATGTAGAAAAACCGGATGTAATTTTTCCATCTTCGGCTTCTTGTAATAAAAATTGCGCCGTATCCTTGTTTAAAGCGCCCAGTAGGCAGTTCTGTTCTTCTTCCATATTTGTAGATTTTTGAAAAGAGTGGGCCCGGACAAAATTTCTTTAACTTCTCAAATGCTGTTTTTTGTGACCCCAAAAAAAAAGGGGTTTTTTTTTTCTTGTTAAATCGCTAAGTGGTTTTAGCTATCGTTGAATAGCCCCTTGATATATTTGCGGAAATAACCGGTTAAGCCAAAAAAACTCTGGACTTGTTTTATTGTTGTTGGGTTCAAAAATTTTCGGACAGCTTTCTTCGCGGTAGATGGTTTTAATAGTTCCATTTTTCCACAACGTGACCTAGAAATTCGATTGTTTTTTTTTAAATTGGCTTTTTCTTAAATTTTAAATTTTCCAAACCGTTTTTTTTAGCGACTTCAAAAACAATTTTAAGTTTTTCTAGCCCTTTCCCTTTGTCTTTCGCTGGAATTACGAATCATCAAATAACGATTTTCAATTCCTTTCCGTGTAAGATCTCTAAATATACTTGAAACATGGTTGGAAAAAATCCCCGGGCTTTTTAGGGCAAAAGGGAAATTTGTTAATTCAAATTTCCCCTCTGGGACGATAAAAAGGGCGTATACTTTCTGCAATCTTCGTCAACATCAACGTGGGGAAAAACCATTAAAGTAAAAAACTAATGTAGAATATACCTTTGCTTCTTGCAAAGGGGTCTAAAAAATCTTCGATGGGGGTAAAGGGGAAATTTTCTTTCACTAGCTTCTGGTTCAACTTTCTGTAGTCAATAAAATTCCCCGACGATCCATCTTTCTTTTTACCATTTTCGATCGGACTTGCATATTCCGGGAACTCGGACGTATAATCCCTTCTTTTTAGCCATTCCTCTATTTGTTTATTTTTCCCTCTTGTCTTTTTGGTGAACGCTAAATCGACGGGATGATTGACAGACTGGTTCTTCGTCTTTCAAAAATAATTCTCTTTTTGACGTCCCGGGAGATGCTATTTTTTTTTGGCTTATAATCTTGTATTAACTTCTCGAGTTCCTTCTTAATTCGGCAATTTCAACATGACGCAGGTCTAGCTCTTCTTGAAAATTTTCCGAAAATTTGCATAATTTGCATAAGTGCTTGATTTTCCTATTTGATGAATTTAATCCCTTTTTTTCGTGGGAAAATTATCGATGCTTGTTCCAAAAGGTCTGACCCAATAACTGCTTTAATTTTTTAAATTTTTCCCGGGTTTGGATACCCAAGTCCGTAAAGATTTTCATTGTCAATTTCAAATTCAGTTCAAAGGAACCGATGGGTTTGTCCCCCCGTGCTTCAAATTTCCTGTGAGGGAAATATTTTTTTTTCTTCGATAATTTTTTTTGGGGCCATGATTCTTCTGCTTTTTGTTCTCTCCAAACAAACTTAAAGATACTACCACTGTCTATAAGCGCCGTGATTTTTTTTCTTTCCGAAAAAAATTTCTTTGTTTCGTAAACCTTTCTTAACGATGGTGTGCAAGGTTTCCTCCCGGACGTTCTTTGAATTTCCGGCTTTGAATAATTCGTCTGAGCATTTTTTAATTTGGGTGTTTTTTGTAAATTTTTTTTTTAATACCCTTTCTGTGCATTGTCCCCTCTTTGAAACATTTTTATACTTGGTTTACCCCGGAGATTCATGTTTTTTTGGGGTTTTTGACGCTGGGAAACCCTTTCCCGTTCTGTTATAGTAACAAATTTTTTTCTTTCTTCATATCTACGGGGTTTTCAATGGGTTTTTAATTCTTGTTTCTTCGCAAATGGATTGCCCTTTTTTCTTCAGTGTCTTTTTAAAGTCTTCGAAATTTTTCGAGTTTTTTTTGCTAATTGGAAAAGGGGAGTTCATTTTTGGCCCTTCATCTAAGTAATATTCTTTTTAAAATTTGAAAAGGGGTTTTCCGTTTAAGTTGATCCCTTATGATTAGATCAGATAATTTTTTGAAAATATCTATCTTTTAAACCGTCTATCAACCGTTGAAGTAAGTATTTAATTCATGGTAGAAATCAATCCATGTTCTTTCCCGGAGCCTTTTGATGAAACAAATAGCTGTCGAAATTTTTCTGGGGGTTAGCTTAAAAAGTTTCAGTAGTAAGTCTTTAACATGTTCGTAAGTGAAACTTTGTCATCCCCGGCTCTCGCTATGATTTTGAATATTTCAGCCGGTAATGGCCCAACGGGTAGAAACCCAAAATTCTTGATTTAAATCCCGTATCTGCGCTTGACGTTCGAATAATTTAAACTAAGGCGTGTCTTCTTTCAAATCGGGAAAAGATGTATAAATTTTGACACTTCTTTGACGTGAAATTTAGTATTACTGCCTTCGGGTGTATCAGCACCTAATTTAAATTGCACTTGGATCCTCAACTTTTTCCCAAATTTAAATTCGTCTTTACGTTTTTGTTCATCAAACTTCAATTCTTCGATGTGTATTTTTTTTCTCGTTCTTCTAGGGAATTTTTTTTCCCCCTTGGCTTTACGATCCTCTACTATCGTTTTTGGGGCAGGTTTTAAATTTAGATCTTCGTCATATTCTTTACTACTAGTAATTGGGGCTTTGAGGTAGCCCATGGTCATAGATTTATCGAATTTTTTAAAATTTTGTTCTGTGGCTAAGACGGAAAAAACTTCGCGCTGACCTTTGCCGAGATAAAGGGCCCTTTTTTAAAAATTTTAAAATTTTAAATTTTTTTTAGAATTAAAAAGAATTAACTAAAGGCAAAGCGTTCCCCGCAATAACAATGGTATCACTATAAAATTTTGGAAATCTCGCTTTCAATTAACAAAATTCTTAAAAAATAAAAATTTTAATGCACCAAAATACATTAAAATATGCAATGAAATACTCAAAACTTTTTTCACTTAAAAAATTTTTAGACCAATAAAGTTTAAAAACAACAGTTCGAGCTAAAACGTGTAATACTTAAATTGAAATACCTTTTTAATTTCAACCAAAAAAACTTCTATAAAAACATTTAATATATCAGTTGTCTCCCTTTTTTTATAATAAATGCAAAAAGGGAAATTTTAAAGTAAAAAAAAAACCCAAAAATAAATCTTGTTTTTAAAAAAAATGGGGATTAAATTTTTATAAAATGAAAAAAATTTAATCATTCGGGGAAACCAAAAAAACAATTAGAAGTTAGTCCTTAAGGGGAAAAACTCATAAAATATTTTTTTATTACACCAAAAAAAATAAAAAACATTCGGGGTCTATCTCATCATCAAATTCTAATAATAAGCACACGTTTCAATGAAAAACATAATAATTCTGTCAAAACGAACTCAAAATATTCATATATTGAATGATAAAGTACACCATTAAAATTGGATCATCTAGGATGTTTCATCAATAAATTATGAAAATGAAGGATGTTTAAATGAAAAGCAAAAATGATTCAGTGTAATTTCTTCTCAAAATACAGGAAATGATTAATTTATTACACAACAGCTGTGGGGAAAAACTTTATGCAATCGCGACTTTCGTGATGAGCAAGCGCCGGTCAAGGTCAACACAACCAGAGCATTTCGTTAAAACACATAAAATAGATTCATTGCACAAATATTAATAACTTGAATATTCATCGATTTCCTTAATATTTTAAAAGATATACTTGCAAAGAATTTAATACGGGCGATTAAATATGCACAAATAGAAAAATAGTATTTTAAAGATAAACATTATGCTTTAAAAATATGAATTATATACTTTAAAAACTCAAACAAAATTTTGTTATTAACAGCATGACGATGGCTCTGAAATTCTTCTTTTAGAGATTTCCTTTCTTTTAATGAAGAATAACAAAAACACAGTACCTGATACAGTTGTTTAAAACGTAATTGAAAGTTCTTGGATACGGCAGATGAAGCTTGAAATGGACTGGATCAGTTTTCAGAAATGATACTTGCAGGTTGAAATAACTCAACAAAAAAGGATCACTGTAAAATGTTAGTATGTTATGGTTATGAGAGGCAAACCGTTTGTTTACATTTCAGTCAGCGTCCCAATTTGAGCGTTAAGCCAAATTTTTTTCAAAAAGAAGAAGGTTAGGAAAAGAAGATTTTAAATCAATCCGGCCGAACCCCAATTATTTCTGTGGGAATCCAACCGAAATCTTCCAAAAGATTGGATTCTTCAGATGGCGGGGTTTTATGGCGTGGTGTCTAGGGGTTTTAGGGTGTGTTAGTTAATTTCGAAATAAAATAGACAACATAGTTCAAGAAAGAACCTAGTTGAAAACTAAATAATTTATTAAAGAATTATAGGGGAGTATTTACATGGGGAATATTTCAAAAGAATAGAAAAGTTAGATAAGCATATTTCGGAAGAATAGGAAAGTTGGATCACATTACTTTAAGGGAGGCAATTGAGATTAAATAGAATTCATTATGGTGCTATTAAGACTTACCGCCTGGCGCGGACGAATGATAGAAATCGTTATGGTACTATTAAGATTTACCGCCTGGCGCGGATGAAAGTGCGCTGACGCGCGAAACACGACTTCTCTCGACGAATGTTAGTGGGCCTCTGGCGAAAAAGGTTCATGTCGGCGTTTTTAAAAAAGACGCTAGATGGCGTTGATGTGGAATACTGTTTTGATCAGAATTGCCGACCTCGGTAAATGTGATATGATCTAACTTCTTACAAATGGAATATCCTACATATATATATATATGAAATATTTCTATATTTCCGGAGAATGGTAAAAATAATAGTAAGACGTGGCGAGAGTGGATGTTATTATTATTGTAGCGAACCAAAGAGGATAGGACGTGGCCGATGGCGAGTGAATGATTATATATTAGATACATTTTCCATGTTGGTTGATGTTACATATTCAGTACTATTGATGAGGCCGTTTGAAACATTAATCCAGTTTATTCACATCTGGAAGCACACAAAGATCAAGTAGGGACGGCATTACACATAACAAGAAGTAAACATCATGGGACAAACACAGAACGCGCCGCAGTCGGCTGATTACATGATGAAGGCAAAGCAGACAAAAGAGAGCGATTACACAAGATTTTTGCTTTTATAACAGCAGTGCAAGCGCGTGATTATTACGTAATAGTAGTTCTGATTGAATAGAATGGGCGGGACAGGGATTTCGGACTAGCCGATTACGATTAAGATTACAGTGTTATTTTTTAAACCAAAGAATTAAAGTTTGTTTGAATATTAGTACAAAGAGTTAATAAAAAGGATACTAGAGGGAATTATTATATATATATATATATATATATATATATATATTTATATATATATAAAGGA